>CAUYQG010022726.1:0-11575 GCA_963574415.1 Tarsius wallacei
CGCCTGGGCAACTTGGCGAGCCCTCATCTCTACAATAAATCAAAAACTAGCCGGGCGTGGTAGCGCGCGCCTGTAGTTCCAGCTACTTGGAAGGCTGAGGTGGAAGGATCGCCGGAGCCCAGCAGGTCGAGGCTGCGGTGGCCAGGAGCGACCACTGCACTCCAGTCTGGGCGACAGAGTGAGACTCCAACTCAAAAATTAAAAATTTTTTAAAAAGTCCGTCAGCTCATTATTTCCACCCCTTTTTGCAGGAACTCAGTGGATAAAAATGAAACTGACAGCCAGAATCCCTAAAACTCCTGACAACCTCCATGTCCTTTTAAAAAGCAAGATAGAATCCTCTAACCTGATCTGGAGAATGAACATATAAAACGAAGAAAATTCTGAAATACAAGAGGGACACAAAAACCCAGGAATTTATTTATGAAAAATTGTGTACTTATTCTTATGTGTTTAAACTTCAGTCACCTTCAAAGCACTCTCCATTTGATGCAATATACCTATCGAGATGCTTTTTCCACAGCTCAAAACAGTTTTTGAACTCGTCCACTCTGATGCTTTAGTGCTTCTGCCATTTTTTTCTTTCACCTCTTCCACATCAGCAAAATGTTTCCTTTGAGGAGTTTTTTCATTGGGGAAACAACAAAAAAAAGTGGCTCAGGGCGAGATTAGATGACTTAGGGAGGGTGGGGCATGGGGATCTTGTCGTATTGGGTCAAAAACTGTGAGCACTCAGCGCAGTGTGGGCAGGTGCGTTGTCATGGTGGAAGAACTAGCCACCTGTTTGCCACAACTCAGGACATTTCTTCCACAAATCTTGATGCAATCTTCTCAAAACTTCCAGATAAAAACTTTGGTAGACCGTTTGGTTGTCTGTTTTTTTCTTTCACCTCTGCCATATCAGCAAAATGTTTCCTTTGAGTTTTTTCAATGGGGTAACAAAAAAAAGTGGCTCGGGGTGAGATCAGGTGAACAGAGAGGGTAGGGCATGACGATTATGTCATTTTGGGTCAAAAACTGTAAGCACTCAGCAGTGTGGGCAGGCGTGTTGTCATGGTGGAAGAACCAGGCACCTGGCTGCCACAACTCAGGACATTTCTTCTACAAATCTTGACACAATCTTCTCAAAACCTCCAGATAAAAACTTTGGCTAACCATTTGATCCAGAGGAACAAATTTCAAGTGTACTACAAGGGACCCTCCTTCCAAAAAATAATTCTGTTTTAGGGGGCTCCCCCTTGTATTTATTCATTTCAGACCAGGAATTGCAAATGCAGATTATCTTCCCCCAGCAAGGACTGAGCAGTTTTTACAGAAGGATGCGTAAAATGTTAAACTCCGTTTGGGAAATGAGGACCAACCAGTGTGAGGTGAATTAGGAGAAGAACTAGAAACACAAAGCATTCAATCAAAAAAAGAAACCAGTGTCCTAGTCAAAACAGTTTGGGAAACACCGGTGATTCTCTAAACCAAATACGTTTGGGGTTTCATAATGCATGCAAGCATATTAAAGGTTCTTACAAGTACTGGAGTAAAGAAAATAGCTTAATTTTGCTTGAGTCCATATTTCCAAACTTACTTGGCCACAGACCTTTTAGTACACAGACACTACAAATGACATCCTTGGAAACTCTGTTGTAAGCAATTAGCACTATGCTATCGGAATGAGCGGCAGAGTCCTCAACTCGGTGGACTGAGGGGAAACCCTCAGCGCCCCTAATTAGTGCTACATCTGAGACATCTGTGGACTATTGTTTTTGCAAAAGACAGTGTTTCACATTGGCAAAACACAGTTCTTCCCAGTCTTTTACTCTAGAAAAAAAATAACAAGGTCTAGATTTAGAGAAACTACTTCTCCAACCCCCATAAATTGTAAGTAATTCTTTCTTTCACTCCTGGATTTTTTTTTTTTTTTCATTTTAAAAATGTGTATTTGGATGTGTTTTCTCTGTGCTAGGAGACAAAACAAACAAAAGAATAAAAATTTATTTATACCAGGAGGCATATGTAAGAGACTCTGGATATATAAGGCCATAGTGGGTGGTTTGAATATGATAGAAAAGTTCACCAGAAGAAAAAGGAAGCAAATTTCAGCCTTGAAGGAAATCAATCCACTACCTAATTTGAAATTCTAGTACCTTCCATCATGCTTTCTTGGCTGAAGATTAATTCTCAGAATCCATTAGTGTCACCACATTAAACACAGGTTGTTGCAGTCATTTGCAGCAATCTCCCAGCCTGGCTTCTGCCAAAAACAGGCAAAAAGGAGACATTTCTTAGGAAGAGGCAAGGCGAGGCTCTGGAGCTTGTGGCACCTATGCACTCTCTGCTCCCAGACAATAATGCTGTCACGACACAGCTGCTCTGTTCCTGAAAACTGCCATTTTGTAACCAAAAAACCAGATGCCTGCAAGGGGGAGCTTTTTGTCAAGAGCCTCAGACTGATGTTTACCAATGAATAAAACACTTGATATAAAACAGCTGAGAAGGCAAAAACTAAAAATATTGGTGAACTTTGTGAGAAAAGCATGAGGGTGAGCAATCTTATTCCATACATTGGGGCAAAACTAGATCAAAACTTGGGACTTTTGTCCCCTCCCATTTCTTTATAAATATTCTGTCCTTCATACGTCCAGCTATTTTCCTATGGGCTTGCTACTTAGATTGTTAAGTGTTCCTGTCGCTATGGAATATCTAAACGTTTCTGATCTGAGCAAACATTTCCCTGCCCTGTGACTCACTGTGCTGCCCTGTGGTTCCTATCATCATCAAACAGAAGCCTGACTGTCAAAGAGACCTCTACATCAAGGGGAGAAAATCCTCCAGAGGATATACTAATTATAGGTTAAATATCAGAGCCCGCGGTGCTGTCTTGGAAGAAAATTTCCATTCAGGAAGACAAGACTATGACAAACACAAGCATTTTCCCCAAATGACTAATGCCTCAAAAGAATGCAAGCTGAGAAACTTGATGCTGTATATGTTATTTCTGTGAAACATCACCTCCCTGTTTGGTAGAATATTTAACTGCATTTCAGTTTTTCTGAAGTACACAAACAATGTTTAAAAGTCTCACTGGTGAGAACTGAAGTTGCATGCTAACTTCACACCTGGACTAGGGAAGTGGGGTCCTGCCCTGATACGTGTAAGTGAAAGCCAGGAGTGCATTTACTCAACAAAGTGCATTTACTCAACAAAGCAGGTTTATGGTTATCAATTGGAGGGGAATAGTTAGTATTAGCTAAAAGAAAAAAAGTCCTGGGGAGGTGGGACGGAGAGTTTTAGAACTCAGTCTCCCTTTGAAGTAGGAAAGGGCAAGAGTCTGTGTAACAAGTCAAAGAGACTGCAAGGCAACAGGACTACAGGACAGCTGCTGTGTTGCCTGAGGTCCTGGGGCAGAAACCCAGATGCAAGGTTTGAAAGATAAACAAGTCAGCCTGATCACTGGACAAAACTGTCAGCACCGAAGGTCCGAAGGTCTGGAGCGAACTCAGGTGAACCCAGGACAGAAATGCAAAGGGAAGAACTTTGCATTTCCTGAAGCCTGAGATTGGGCAGGAAACTTGGGGATAGGAAACAACTACTTTTCTCACCTGGAGAAGATTCAAAGACGGCGAAGAGGGTAACAAAAGAAAAAGTATAGCCAAAAAATCAAATCTACAAGCAGATAGAACCAAAACTACCTCCAGCGCTAAGGAATGCACACCAATGTAGCTGGAGACTCCCTGTAAAAACAGGGCCTAACACAGAGAGCTGCAACATGTAACCCCATAAAGCCCCAGAGTTGCAGCCTGAGGGAGACCCATCCGTGCAGGTACCTCTTCACTTTACCCTGTGTCTCTAAACCCTCGGCTAATATGAAATAATTAGAAAAACCCAGACTAACTGGTTATGTTCCTAGGTAACACAACCTCATGGACTACATGTCTGGGGACCAGCAGGGGGTCCAGCGGGGAGGAACAGAGAGAAGGAGACTATACCATGGACAACAGGTAGAATCAGTCTGGAAGGAAGAAGAAGGAGGGAAATATGTAAAAATGCTGATCAAATGAGATGATGTGAGACGGTCACGTAGAACCAGGCCAGAGCCAAGCAGCAGATTAAAGTGGGCACAGATTCAGGGTAAACAGAGACTATTCAATAAAAAGCCAACTATGTGGACTGAGGTGACTGTTTTATTCTTGTTTTTCTGGCACATCCCTCTTCAGTTTAGGCTAGGCTTTCAAAGTGTCATATGCCATTTGCAGAAAAATGGGGATAAGCATGTCCTCTGCTGGACATGGTAGCAGCCAAGAAAGATGGCAATATTTATGTCCTAGAAGTAAAGCAATCTTAAGGATTGTAACTGGTGGCCTCAAGTTGTCACTTTTTCATTTTTCTTTGTTTTCTTTGCTTCTTTCTTCCTTTGTTGTTGTTGTTTTTTAAAGCACTTTGCAATTAATCAGACCCTTCCCCAGGCAGCAGCCATGAGATACAGTCAGGGCACGGAAAAAAAATGAGCCATTACTTCCTTTCATAGCCCCAGCAACAAATTTATGGATTGTTAGTCTGTGTTCAAATGCCGCCCTTTAGTTCAGAGGGCTGGGAAAGGTGTGATCACTGGAAGAGATGAATCCTGAGATGGCTCCATCTCTCAAACGATAGGGTTACCAATTTCCAAGAATCCAGGTGTTCATTGCTACTGCAGGTGCTGCTGAGTATCTCTAGTAGCACCCAAGCCACTGCCTTTTGAGTCCCTGTGAGGGGCCAAGGTTAGCCAGAGGTCATCCTTGGACTCAGCCAGCATCCCTAGTTGAGGCTTGGCTTTCTTTAGAGGTCCCTAAGGTGAAAAATTAAGGAAATAGTTACTTAAGGTAGCCCAAAGAAATGAGGGCCAAGCAAAGGGAGAAGTGAAGGCTGAATCCAGAAGGCCATGGTTATGGAATATGTGTAATGAGGCAGGCAAGATAAGCCAGAGGTTGGCAAATCCATTTTTGAAAAGATATGTTTGTTTTATAGAAACCCCACCCTTCTCTCCTGGACATCAGAGTAGGCAATGAATTCATTGCCAAGTCCTCAAAAGCAAATGCAGCTAAAGCTAAGATTTACAGGTAGGGCCTTATCAAACTAAAAAGATTTTGCACAGAAAAAGAAATCATCAAGATAGAAAAGAGACAACCCACAGAATGTGAAAAAATATTTGCAAGCTATGCATACAACAAAGCCTAACATCCAAGTTCTACAAGGAACTTAAATGAATTGATAGGAGAAAAAACAAACAACCCCATTAAAAAGTGGGCAAAGGACATGAACAAACACTTCTCAAAGGAAGACATTCAAACAGCAAACAAACATGAAAAAATTCTCAGCCTCACTAATCATCAGAGAAATGCAAATCAAAACTATAGTGAGATACCACCTCATATCAGTAAGGATGGTTATCATTAAAAGAGGCGTTTTAAAAAAAAGAAACACCAACCTTAAAAGGGTCTGTTGGTGTATTTATTTATTTTTTGAGTTGGAGTCTCACTCTATCACAGACTGGAGTGTAGTGGCACGCTTCAGGGCCACTGCAGCTTCGACCAGCTGGACTCAGGTGATCCCTCTGCCTCAATCTTCCAAGTAGCTGGAACTACAGATGCATACTACCATGCCCGGCTTATTTTTTGATTTATTTTAGAGATGAGCCCTCACCAAGCTGCCCAGGCTGGTCTCAAACCCCTGAGCTCAGGCAATCCTCCTGCCTCGGCCTTCCAAAGTGCTGGGATTACAGGCTTGAGCCACTGTGCCCAGCCTGTTGATGTATTTAAATAAAAACATATTCAATCACCAAAGTCATTATTCTCCTAAGTATGACACATGTACTCATTCATTTAAAACATATCAGGTGCCTACTATTGAGACAGTAATATATAAAGGTTAAGAGCCAGGTGTTGGGATCAAAGCAAACTTGAATTCTTATAGAAATGTGTTGGTATGTAAGTTTTAGTTAAATTATCTGGACCTGTTTTTTAATCTATAAACTGGTCAGAAAGATTATTGTGGGGAGCAAATGAGATAATCCATGTACAGTGCTTGGTACATAGTGAACACTCAATAAATGCCAGCCCTATGGGCCAGCCACTGTACTAGTTGCTGGGGATACAGTAAGTCAGTCCATTGGAGGAAGACAGCTATGGCACACCTAATTAGGATGAGTGCTAAATAAGTGTCTTATTCTATTTTGTGCTGCTATATCAGAAAACCTGAGACTGAGTAATTTACAAAGAACAAACATTTATTTTCCCATAGGTCTGGAGGCTGGGAAGTTCAAGATCAAGGCTCCAGCAGGTTCAGTTTTCTGGTGAAGGCTGCTCTCTGCTTCCAGATGGTTCTTTCAGAGGGAAGGAATGCTGTGTCCTCACACAGCAGAAAGCCGAAGGGCAAGAAGGGATGAATTCCCTCATTCAAACCCATTTATAAGGGCACCTAATCCCCTTCACAAAGGCAAAATTTTCATGGCCTAATTATGTCTTAAAGGCCCTTCTAAATACTATCACACTAGCAACACCTGAGTTTTAGAGGGGACACATTCAAACCACAGCAACAAGGCAATGTTAATATGCAGTGACTCCTTGAGTTAGATATGAATAATACTGTACCTATTAATTAGCTACTTTCTCTCAATGTGATTACTATCACTGAGGAAAAAAATTACTGTTTGATGATAGATGTCCTAATCAGAACTTTAAAAGTTCTGGTAGGGAGGTAACTTTCAGGATCTCACAACTCAGCAAAAGTAAAGAACTTTGGCATTTTCAAGTTCAAGCCTTTGGGTACTCTTGTTTTTGAATGTCTGGCTCATTTCTTTGATTCAAAAATCAATTTCCATTTTGACAAACAGTCATGGTTTGCTTCTTAGTTCAGGCTTAAGTGCCTGGGGGACACATGAGTTGTATTCCTTCCCTTGATCCTACTTGCCACCCTCACCTGAATTAAATCCATAATTTTCATTTGTATGCATCTTCTCCCTATGAAGGAAAGGAATGGATAGTACCCAGCTATTCTCTAAGAGAAATGAACAACTAATTCCACATTGAATGACCATTACATGCTCAAGACTATCGGACTGGGGTGGAGACTAGGAAAATGCAAAACAAACAAAAGACATTATGTCCATTCATAAAAACCTCATCAGTTTATCAGGTTTAGGATAATACCAAACTTAACACATATGAAATATTTAGAGAACCAAGTGAGACTACACTCATTGATTCATTCCAAAACTTGCAAGATATTTACTGTGAATGGCACTACACCAAATGCTTTGGGGAAAGAAAAGATGCCTGGAGTGAGGCATTTGCTTAATGAAATTTAGAAAGAAGTAGTAGAATAGTAATGGACATGAATAATAATAATTCAAGGCTAAAAAGTGTAAACACTAGCCGGGTTCCGTGGCTCAACCTGTAATCCCGTGCTTTGGGAGGCTGAGGTGAGTGGATTTGCCTGAGCCCGCAGGTTCAAGACCCACCTGGGCAACTTGGCGAGACCTCATCTGTACAATAAATAAATAAATAAATTAGCCGGGCGTGGTAGAGCGTGCCTGTAGTTCCAGCTACTTGGAAGGCTGAGGCAGAAGGATTGCTGGAGCCCAGCAGGTCGAGGCTGCAGTGGCCGGGAGCGTGCCACTGCACTCCAGTCTGGGTGACAGAGTGGGACTCCAGCTCAAAAAAAAAAAAAAAGTGTAAACACTAGAATAACTCAGATGAGGTAAACAATTCTAGCCAGGAGAACAAGTGTTTCACATGAGAGATATTACTTGGGTCTTAAAGGACAAAAGGGATATTGACAGGAAATGCAGGGGAGAAGCCTTCCAAGAGGAGGATACAGTAGCCTCTTGAAGAAGCCCATTGGTGTAAAATGCAAGACTTGTATGGGGACACGACTAGAACAGAATAATGCAGTTGTAATAGAGACGGGGGTGAAAATCTGACTAGGAGCACCTTTTCAGAACCTAGAGGTCTTACTAGTGAACGTGAGCTTGCTTTCTTAGCCATTTGAGCTGAGATTCTTGAGCAGGGATATAATACAATTAGATCTTTACATTAGAAAATGGACGGGTACCATATGAGAGAGTAGATTACAAGGACAGAGGCTGTCCACTTAGAAAGCATACAGTCTGAATTAAGGAAGCAGGAAGGGAAATATGATGGTTGTAGCCCTGGAACTTAAAGACAAGTCAGGAGTGTAGAAAGAAAAGAGAAGGGGCCACCAATGGAATCTAGGAAAACTTAGATGGACCTGTAGCTCAATCTTTGTGAACATAAAAATCTACTTTTTATCTTCACTACACAACTGAAACTTCTCTCAAAGAATCCCAAAGACCTTTAAGTTACTGCTTCTAGGGTCTCTTTTTCGTTCTCATTGTATTCAACCTCTCTGTTCAAATTGTCACTAATGACCACTATTGATCTGCCCCACTTTCTTTTTTTTTTTTTTTTTTTTTTTGAGTTGGAGTATAAATCTGTCGCCCAGACTGGAGTGCAGTGACCGCTTCCGGCCACCGCAGCCTCGACCTGCTGGGCTCCAGCGATCCTTCAGCCTCAGCCTTCCAAGTAGCCGGAATTACAGGCGCGCGATACCACGCCCGGCTAATTTTTTTGATTTATTGTAGAGATGAGGTCTCGACAAGTTGCCCAGGTGGGTCTCGAACCCACGGGCTCAGGCAATCTATTCACCTCGGCCTCCCAAAGCGCTGGGATTACAGGCTGAGCCACCGAGCCCAGCCTGCCCCACTTTCTTGAAACACTCTCTTTCATTGCCTGCAGTGATGCTGCATCTCTTAGTTATTCTCTTACTTTTCTGACAACTCTTACACATTTATTTTCATTACCAGGTAGAATAAGATGACAAAGGTAGAGGAGATAAAGTATACAAAGACCCAGAACAGTGAAAATGGAACTGACAGTATTTATGCAC
Source organism: Tarsius wallacei (assembly GCA_963574415.1). Taxonomy (NCBI): domain Eukaryota; kingdom Metazoa; phylum Chordata; class Mammalia; order Primates; family Tarsiidae; genus Tarsius; species Tarsius wallacei. Next base: position 8,938 of record CAUYQG010022726.1, read on the forward strand.
ACAGGCTTAGAATTTGCTCCTGAACAACCACTGACTTTGTCTAGTGGATCAAATGCACGAAACTGAATAATATAGAGGGAATTTGCATACTATGAAGACTGTCATTCCTATCCTTAGAGACTCACAATCCCAAACAAGTCTGCAGATTCTGCTAAAAATGAATGAATTTAACTATGGTGTACATACCTGGCATTAAGTAAAAATTAAAAGTGTAAGAAAACCAGCAAAAACTACTCCATAAAATGTACAACTGATTAATTACTACAAATAACTTTTATAACAGCTTATACCACACAGTTTGCCCACTAAAAATGTACAATTCAAAAAATTTTAGTATATTTACACAGTTGTGCAATCACTATCATAATCAATTTTAGAACATTTTCATCACCCCAAAAAGAAGTGCAATATGCATTAGCATTCACTGTCCACTTTCCCTCAACCTTCTCCTCCACTGATCTACTTTCTGTCTCTATGATTTGCCTAATCTGGACCTTTCATATAATATGTGTGGTCTTTTGTGACTGATTTCTTTTAATCAGCATATTTTTAAGCTTCATTATTATATATATATCATAGCATATTAATATTTCTTTCCTTTTATTGCTAAATAATGTTCTATTTTATGGATATACCACATTTTGTTCATCCATTTATCTATTGATAAACATCTGGGTTGCTTCTCACTTTGAAGCGATTGTGAATTAATGCTGCTATGAACATTTCTGTACAAGTTTTTATGTAGTCATATGTTTTTATTTCTCCTAGATTACGGGATCATACAGTAATTTTATGTTACTTTTTTAAGGAACTACCAGTCTTTTCCAAAGTGGCTGCATTATTTTACATTCCCACAAGCAGTGTATGCAAATTTTAAAATATTCCATCTTGTTCCAGAAATAGTATGTCTTACAATAACACATGCTTAAATAAATAAGGATATACACAATAAAGAAAAATAAAAAATAATTATAAGCATAAGAGAAAAATAAAACAAGGGGGAAATTAGGGAAGAAAAATAGAAATTAGAATACCAAATAAATGACTTTGTTAGACGTGGCCACAAATTTAGCTCTCAGCTTTCTAGCGGACAACGTAAAAGAGAAAACGTATTCTATTTTATCGTTCTTAAAGTCCATGATATAAAAACATACCATAAAAAAACAAACCAAAAAACCCCCCAAAAAACAGACGAGCTATTTGGAAACTATGACATGATAGTGATTGGTAACAAGACTGAAGATACAGTTTTTCTGAGTTTTCATAGAAATGACTCCATGTAATGTAATGAATAGTGCTACCATCTAGTAAATGTGGCCTTGAGTTTCATAGGGCTGTTTCTTATAACCCTCTTTAATCCCAATTGATGCTTTATATTATTTAGTAATAAATAAATAAATAAATAAATAAATAAATAAAATTCTGCCAATACAGAGAGACACAGAGCTCTCTGATTTTAACCCAGGGCTAAAACTATCAGTGATCTGGTGAATTTGTATAGGGTCAAGTCCTTTTATTACTAACATGTTTGATGCTGGCATCAATTAAGTAAAGGACAGGTGGATGCCAAGCCACCATATGCTCTTCATTACAAAGAACGGAAAGAAGACTGCCACAAAAGTTTGGCCCATGAACCAAAGGCAACTCAAAGGAGAGAGCAATTTAGTTTCAAAGGTGCAAGTTGGGGAAGGGCAGGACTGGAAGAGGACTGGGGCATCGTACAAATGGGTGTTGAAACAATAAGACAGTCTAATTTGTCTCCTAGATGATGACAATAATGGTTCAAACTAAAATGTCAGGCCATATGAGACCTCGTCTCTACAATAACTCAAAAATTAGCCAGGCGTGGTAGCGCGTGCCTGTAGTTCCGGCTACTTGGAAGGCTGAGGCGAAAGGATTGCCGGAGCCCAGCAGGTCGAGGCTGCAGTGGCCAGGAGCGTGCCACTGCGCTCCAGTCTGGGCGACAGAGTGGGACTCCAACTCAAAAAAATAAAATAAAATAAAATAAAATGTCAGGCCATAATACACAGTGGGGGTGAGGGATTAGATAAAGAGGAATTCAGTAATGACCTAGAGCTACAATGGTCTTGCTGGCATCGTGTCTACCCACTTTTATGCCCTTCCCTTAATGTGAAAGGTACTTTTGGAAGGACTTACATTGACTAAACACCTCTCTGGCTAATTGTCAATTATTTGAATGTTATTGATGGAATGAACATCAAATAGGAAAAAATGAACTAAGCCAGGTTTATTTTTATTTTTATTTTTATTTTTTTTGAGTTGGAGTCTTACTCTGTCACCCAGACTGGAGTGCAGTGGCCGCTCCCAGCCATCGCAGCCTCGACCTACTGGGCTCTGGCGATCCTTCCGCCTCAGCCTTCCATGTAACTGGAACTACAGGTGTGCGCTACCACACCTGGCTAATTTTTTTGATTTAGTGTAGAGATGAGGTCTCGCCAAGTTACCCAGGCGGGTCTTGAACCCGCAGGCTCAGGCAATCCACTCACCTCAGCCTCCCAAAGCACTGGATTACAGGCTGAGCCACCGAGCCTGGCTAGCCAGGTTTTTAGAACAACTTAATCACACTAAAAAATCTGGGGGAAAAATCTTATCAGATAATATGTCGCTGCAACTGTTT
>CAUYQG010022728.1:0-28590 GCA_963574415.1 Tarsius wallacei
TTTGTACTCATACTAATTTTATTTGTACTCATACTAATTATGTTTCTCTGAGAATAAAACCCAAAATTATTGCTGATAGAACAGGGTTTTACCCCAGTTGGCCTTGAAATTGAAAAGCATCTCCCAAGTACAGTCAAGGAAATCAAGGGTTTTATTCTCAGGGAAACATAATTAGTATGAGTACAAATAAAATTAGTATGAGTACAAATAAAACTGTAATAATGATGTTGCAATTGGAAATACTTTTTGATTACTAATTCACTTCCCTATAACTTGATTTGGAGATGGGAATACCCAACATAGACATGTTCCAACTAAATTGGAAGGTTTAGCCCTCTCTGTAATATATATTAATATTTGGTTTATGACTTAACCTCTTGGGAGTTTGGGTAGCTTGCATGAGTCTCTAATCTTTTAAATAAGTTAACCAAATACATTTATTTGTACCTACAAAGCTGAAATCCATATCCTGGATTCACCAAAATGCAGATACTCATAAATAGCCAGTCAATCTAATGGATAATTTTGCACTGCCTTTTGTGAAAATCAGAGTCCAATGTGAAGTCTTAAAGACAAGGTAGGACAAAAGGCTACAATATTTCAGTTTTGTGTTTTGAAGAAATTGAAAGGTTTGAAGTATTTGAGGGAAAGATTATATACCTGACTGATAATGAATTTACAATTTCATTACTTTGGAGATGGCAAACCTCTGCTCCCAAGTAAACTAGTTTATTTCAGGCCTTAGTTAACCAAAATCAAAGCGTTGGAAGGAGAAGGTTATATCCTAGTTTAAATCCATTGTAGTGGCTAAAAAAATACACATAATTTTAAAGCATTCAAATGGTGCTCTTTTAATCGAGTTTTAAAATCAGGAATCTAAGGCCCTGAGGTTCAACAACTAGTTTAAGGCAGTTCAGTGATAGTTAGATTTTACATTCCTGCCTTTTGTTCTCATTGTTCTTGTCTAATCTAATTGACTTGGAAAATCTCTCAGGACTGCTGAAGTCTCTGAGGGACTAAAGTACAAAAGTGGCTTTCTTGAAACAGAATGTGAATTATATACTCAGCTAACTCCATTGGTAGAACATGAAACTAATCATCTCAGGGGCTTACAGCCTGTTACTTTTGTGGTTAGGAGAGAAAAATATGTAAGTTAGATTGGGATATAAACTGGCAGCATTAATACCTAGGCTCTGGTAACCAGGTCTAGCCCCAATTAACTGTGGGATTTTGGACACCCTTTCAATGTATCTGAACTTCAGTTTCCTCTTTTGTAAAGCAAAGACATTTTATACTTATTTAATGCCAAATTCTGTGATTTCTTATAAACCTTTTCCAATCCAAAAGTACATTTTTAAAAATTCACCTGTAAAATACATCTTTAAGGGTTTAAATTGACTTTGAAAAAGAGGATTTTGAATTGGTTGGCTTACTTTGCTCATTATCAGAAAGCATAAGGGATTTCCATAGATTATGAAGTGTTTTATGACAAATCAACTTTTCATACTGGCATGAAATTAGGAAATTAATGGCAACTTTTAATTTTTTAAATCTTTTAAATTTTTTAAAAAAGCTTTGTCACCCAGGCTGGAGTGCAGTGGTACAATAATTGCTACCTGCAGCCTTGAACTCCTGGGCTTAAGTGATTCTCCCACCTCAGCCTCCTTAGTAGCTGAAACTACAAACGTGTACCACCATGCCTGGCTAATTTTTTATTTTTTGTAGAAATGAGGTTTTGGTCAGATGTGGTGTCTCATGCCTATAATCCCAGCAATTTTGGAGGCCGAGGTGAGAGGATTGCCTGAGCCCACTGGTTGGAGACCAGACTAGGCAAGTTGGCGAGACCTCATCTCTACAATAAATCAAAAAATTAGCCAGGCATGGCAGTGTAAGTCTGTAGTTCCAGCTACTTGGAAGGCTAAGGAAGGAAGGATCACCTGAGCCCAGCAGGTCGAGGCTGTGGTGGCCATGAGTGTGCCACTATTCCAGCCTGGGGGACAGTGAGACTCTAACTTGAAAGAAAGAAGAAAGAAAGACAGAAAGAAAGAGGAAGGGAGGGAGGGAGAGAAGACAGAAAGACAGAGGGAGGTAGAGAGAGGGAGGGGAGAGAGAAAGAAAAAGAAAGAAAGAGAGAGGGAGAGAAAGAGAGAGAGAGAGAGAGAGAGAGAGAGAAGGTATCACTCTGTTTTCCAGGCTGGTCTCAAACTCCTGGCCTCAAGTGATCCTCCTGTCTCCCAAAGTGCTGAGATTATAGGTATGAACCACTGCATCCAGCTCCTAATGACAATTTTATCAGAGTGAAAGAAAAAATATCTGAATATCTCAGAAAGTACAATATAATCCAATGATAATTTACACAAGACAGGACATCAGGAAACTGGGACTTCAGATATCATGATTTAAATGATTTAGGGAAGGACCGTGCTATTTCTAAAAGCTCCCAAGAGGATTCCAGTACACAACTAGGATTGAGAACTACTAGGTTAGAAGGGCCAAACTCAGTCCTTAAGAAACAGGCGATGGTCAAGCAGACAAGGAGAGAAGAATGTTTCAGCTTTGTACATGGAGATAATAGAAGTCATGATACATCCCAGGAACTGTAAATAGTTCTGTAGAGCTCAATGTAGGATGTATCAGAGAAGGGGGACATAGTGAAAGATGAGACTGGGGAGGCAGGCAGGCACCAGATCATCTGTGGTTTGGACAACTATATGCTAAAGTCAGTGAGAAACCAGTAGAGAAGTGATATGATCTCATTTCTCTTTTAGCGAAGATAGCTTCAGTGGTACTGTGGAAGATGAATTAGAGGGACTGGAAGCAGGGAAACCAGTTAAGAGACTACGGTAATCCAGGCAGGAAGGAGGGCCTGGACAAAAACAGTGGTACAGAGAAAGTGGACAATGTACAAGGAGGCAGAATAAACATGGCACTTGGATGCGGTTGCTGAGAAGACAAGAGAAGTCTTTGACATATAATTTTACTTGTTTTGTACCTACTTTTGCCCATTTGCCAGTGGTAGCTCTGTCCAGAATTAAATACTTCAGGGGTGGAAAGGAGTTCCTTTTTATGGACTTGTTAACAACATATTGTACAATGTGGTTTGAAATGTAGTCATTTTGAATTTAAAAGCTATCAGAATAATCAGAGGCTGTTTGCAATTCCTAAATAACCAAATTCCTTACATGCTTAAGGCCACACATTTCTACCCAGATTGGCGGGGAGAGAAAGGGAAACAGCACTAAAACAAAGGTTTGAAAGATTTTAATGAACACAAATGGCTGTGCCTAATTTTTAAATCTGTCCAGAGCAAATGGAGTGAAAGCCTTCTAATCCTTCAGTGTTACATCTGACATTGACCTCAAAAAGAAGAACCTCCCTCCTAGATCGTCACATTGACTTCCTTTAGCTCCTTGTTGTTTCCTGTAGATCTTTGATCCCAGAGTCCTCTAAGGAAAAAACATGGGGAAAGAGACAGCTAAAACATTGAGTACCCTGGCACTCACTTTGCAAATCCCCTAGAAATATTAAATTAGAACGTAAGTTAACAATTGCATTCTAAAAATCTACACCTACTACTATCATTATTATTATTATTAAAATCTACACCCTAAAATGATTTCTTAAAAGATAGTGGTTCTTACCACACGGGGTTCGTTTCTGCTGGTAGTTGCTCCGCCCATTGTTGTAGTACCCATAGTACCTGATGGGAAACATCAGAAAAATCAGAGCTTCTTTTGAGGTGGGGAAGAAAAACACTAGTTAATTTTGAGTTGCAAGGCTATTAATATGCATCACAGTGTCACATAATTGTATCACTGCAGGTACTAGCATTTATGTGAATTTTCTGATTATTGTTTTAGAAAATAACTTCATCAAGCAATATCTTTAAAATCAGAGTGGCAGACTGATTTTCTGTTGAAAGCTTATGTCCCACATGGGGAAAAAAATGATTTGAGGATTGCATGCAAGTAAATGAAGAAAATGAATCATAAATTATGTGCATATATACATATCCTCAGATAACCCAGATCTATATTTCACAGAAATGATCAGCTGTGGATAGTGGAGAACAAACAAAAGATAAAGGTAGAGATGGGAGAAGAGAAAAAGGAGGCCGAGAGAATAGCAGGCATAGGCTGAGGGGAGAAGGCAGGCAATAAAAAGGGGAAAGGGAGAACTGTAGGATGTTAACTAGTATGTCCTCAATCAGAGTTGCCAGACTGAGACGTAGGACTCCTGGTTAACTTTACATTTCAACAAACAATTTTTAGTACAAGCATGTCTAATGCAAATTTAGGACACACATGCTAAAAATTATTTGTTATCTGAAATTCAAATTTAACCAGGAGGCTGAGTGTGGGGGCTCACACCTGTAATTCCAGCGCCACGGGAGGCCAAAGCAAGATTATTACTTGAGGAATTCTAGACCAATCTAGGCAATGTAGCAAGACTCTGCTTCTACAAAAAATTAAAACATTAGCTAGATGTGGTTGTGTGTGCCTATAGACCCAGCTACTCTGGAGGCTGGGCGGATCACTTGAGCCCAGGAGTTCAAGGCTTCAGTGAGCTATGATCACACCACTGCACTCCGGCCTGGGTGAAAGCGTAAGAACTTGTCTCAAAAAAAAAGAAAGAAAGAAAAGAAAAATGTAAAAAGAAAAAAAAAGACAGATTTAACAATGTATCTTAATTTTATTTGCTAAATATGACAATCCTGAGTGTGCAATGCCAACAAGTTATGGAATCTATTGTCATTCATTAAAATAATCCTAGTTATTGCTGCTAGTGACCATCATGCTAAGCGAGTTATCACAGAAACAGAAAACTGAATACCACAAGTTCTCCCTAATAAGCAGGAACTAAATACTGAATACACAGGGCCACCAGGATGGGAACAACACATACTGGGGCACTCCTAAAGGTAGAACGGAGGGAGGGGAGGAGAGGTTGAAAAACCACACGCTGGGTACCATGTCTGCCACCTGAGTGACAAGCCCAATAGAAGTCCATCATGCAATATGTAACAAACCTGCACATGTACCCCTTAAATCTAAAAAAAATTTAACATAAAGAGAAAAAGGGGAAAAAAATTTTGCCATGTCCTTAACCTCTTCTTCTTTCCTTTCCTTTCAACTCTCCTTTTCCCTGTCCTCTATTTCTTGGTCCTTCTCCCCCCCACAAAAAATAAAATAATTCTAAATACAGGCCAGGTATGGTGGCTCATGCCTGTAATCCCAGCCCTGGAATGCCAAGGCAGGAGGATTGCTTGAGCCCAGGATTTCAAGACAAGCCTAGGCAACATGGCGAGACCACATCTCAACAAAAAAGTTAGCCAGATGTGGTGGCATGCACCTGTAGTCCCAGCTACTTGGGAGGCTGAGGCAAAGGATTGCCTGAGCCCAGGAGGTTGAGGCTGCAGTGAGCTGTAATTGTGCCATTGCCCTCTGGCCTGGGCAACAGAGTGAGACTGGGGGGTGGGGGGAGAATAAGGGTACAGTTTACTTTTTTACTCAAACTTCAAAATTTATATTTAGGGGAAAAAAAGAATTTTATTTTCCTTTGGACTTCTGTGGGGTTTTAAGGAAAATGAAAGAATGATTTAGTTTAGAAATTAACTTCATAACCTAATAATACCCTAAACCTCACTTTGACATTCAGAAGGTTCAGGTTGCCTCAAAGCTTTAAAAAACCAGTACTTGAAAGCAATACAGTATACCTATCAAGGACCCAGATTTCAGCTAGCTGTGGTTTTCCACCCCTGCCTTTCAGCATTTTAGCTTGACACAACTATTTTCCTTTAAGCAGCACCTGCTGAAGTGTATTTCAGCCATCAGGAAGAGTAATACTAAAATGAAGTAAAGGTTAAAGCCGGGAGGAATGACTTGCGTTCAGAGGGAGTTATAGAGTAAATAAGGTCTCAAGAGTATTCATTTCCCATCTCACTGGGCTTTCATCTGAATTTATTAAGTGTAGCATAATATTCACATCTAACCTTTAGGTTCTTCTCAAAAGAGCTCAGAGTTGAGGTGGTGGCCGGGAGGAAGAAAAGCAAGGCTGTCAGAATCAAATGTTTTACCACAAGTTATATTATTGCTGAAGACAAACCTCTTCTTTAAACACTAGCAGGTATGATGGGAAATTCAGCCGAATTTAGAGATTGCTTATTGCCTGTGCTCACTAAGATAGGTGACTGCCTAAGTCCACAAACTGCTCTCTGGACTCTACAGAAGCTGGGGGAGGAGGGCTATATACCCTGAGTCAAATTATAATTTTATACTAGTGGAGAAGTAAATTCCTTCAAATGTCACCTGTCTCTGGAAAGATCTAAAGGAAAGACTTCACCCTAGGTATAAACAGACTAGGTGATACAGTATGTTAAAGTGATAAGACTGGCAATAATAATGATACATCCTGGATCTCGAGGGAGTTCACAAGCAGGGATTTCTTGAAGTGTAACAAAATCAGTCACATTAACTCAGGTTTGTATTTTGCCAACCAAACAGGTCACACCACTGCAACTCAGCCAACCAGCACACAGGACAATGGGAGGAGGGATTCTTGGCCAAGAGAATTGAGGTAAACCCTCCCCCTACTTGGAAATGCCTAGAACAGAAGGTCCTGTACCCTGATTAACTTGGGTGTGTGTCCAAAATTACATTCTGTCCTTTCTCTGAGACAAGTTTGTGAAATTCAGTTCTTTTGAAATTAGAGGAAAGGAACACTATTGAGTTCTCAAACTCCAAATAAGCACCTTGTGCAATTGCCCAACCTATTTTTTTTTATTTCAGTGCCCTGGTAGCCTGATTTATCTGTGGTTAAAAGAGACAGTATAGACAAGGACTGTGGAGGAAGTGGACAGTGACCACTTTTTTGGAATGGAGGAAATTGTACTTCAGGGAGTAGAATACTAGGTAAGGATTATGCAGCAGAACACTGAGTTTAATTTGGTTTTATCAAGACTGCCAGTAATACACCTTGGTACACAGAGCATGTCACAAAACATCAATAGCTGTTTATTTATTTTTCCATTTGACATATAAATGTGGCACATTTTGTCCTAAGGGTAATGGACAGCCAGTCTCTCCCACAGCATTTCAAATTTCCAGAGTTACCAATATTTGTGGACTTGAAGCCTGGATGTGGTTGGTGCCACCTACTGGGATAAATGAAGACTTACAAACCTCTCACTGAACAAATTACCCATAGAGAGTAAGATTCTTTGTCGTGAGGATTATACATATAACAGGTAAGTTTGGATTCAAATCATAGCCTTTAGAGCTGAAATAAGCACGAAAAATCAAACACATTAACATTTTCATTTTATAGCATAGTCTATGAGATAAGCTTTGAATATGGAATCAGAAACCTGACTTCTCTGAGCTTGTTTCTTGTTCTGGAATACCTATTCCATAGAGTCACTGAGAGGTTTTCACACAGTGATAAGTTTTTGACATGCTGTATGTTATCATTGTTTTAAATTTTAAAATCTAAAATTACATGACTTTCCCAGATCACATAACTGGTAAGCCTCAGAGTAAGGCCTGCAGCTCATGTATCTGAGTCTAAATCCAGTGCTTTTTCCATTAAATTACAATTTTCCAAAATTTGATGGTGACATGATTTTAGGTGACAACTGGCATAAATTTAGGAGGTATTGGAACACAGTGTTAAATACTATAAATCATAGTGAGAAAATTATTCCTTTTTCAATTCTCTCAAACTTGATGGCATCAAAGAAAAATGTTTCAGTTTGATGCCGGTTTTCTTTTTCTTTTTTTTTTGAGTTAGAGTCTTACTCTGTTGCCCAGGCTGGAGTGCAGTAGCATGCTCATGGCTACTGTAGTCTCAATCTGCTGGGCTCAGGCAATCCTTCATCTCAACCTTCCAAGTAGCTGGAGCTACAGGCGTGCATCACCATACCCAGCTAATTTTTAAATTTATTGTAGAGATGTGGTCTCACCAAGTTGCCCAGGCTGGTCTCGAATCCCTGGGCTCAGGCAATCCTCTTGCCTTGGCCTCCCAAAGTGCTGAGATTACAGGTGTGAACCACCATGCAAGACCTGATGCTGGTTTTCTTTAAAATTCTCTGTCTTGCTACTCTCACTTTCTAATAAAGATAAAACAGTCCTCAAGCTTCAGCATCCTGCTAGAACATGAAAATTTTAGTTTTTGTATTTACTTATTAAGTTTACCTTCTGTTATGGAAAACTATACTGGTTTTTTATTTAAAATATAAATTTTATTTTCAAGGAATGCACTTAAGAAATCTAAAAAGTCAATCTAAACAGCAAATATTGAATAAACAATAGTCCGAGTGATACATAAACTTGGAAAACACTGAGCACCACCAAACCACTTCTGAACAGCAAGAAATTATTACTGTTGGTAATAATCTCTTTACATAATTACTTTTCAAATCCCTTCATGAAGTAAAATAACATTTATTTTCAATATCCAAACATTAGAAGTTATAAATAGGTCATATAATCAAAATCTAGGACTCTGATTTCAAATCCACTCGGGTTCAAATAAACACCAAGATTTTGCATATATTTGTTAGAAAATGAAACAGGCCTACAATCAATGCTCAATGAATGCAGAATCAGTAAAACACAGGACCAATGAGTCACTCATGCCTGTAGCTCCATTAACTTGTGGTAACTGAGCTGTATAGTGCCCAACCACCAGGAACACAAGAGGAAAGAGGAGGAAAAGTGTTGATCTGTGGCTGTTCAAGTTCAAAGTTGATTCCGTTTTCTGCGAGCAAGTAAATAAAAACTTCCTGAGACAATCAGGTTGAATGGAACCCTTTGCTATTTACTAATTTAGGCTTGATTTGAATCGGAGCTAAAAGACTTTTGGCTCCTTACCCCATAGATCTCTTGAGATGATCTTCAGCTAATTTTGAATGAAGTAAAACAAGGATCTGTCTGTCCTCCTGACAACCCTCCTCTTATCTTTTTAATTTGTATCATAATGATTTTACACTGCTTCTGGTTGCAACCCAGGTTCTTTCTTTTCAGTTGCCTACGGTCCAATTCTTATCAAAACATAAGTTGAAAAAAAAAATATGTGTGGAATACTGCCCTGAAGAATAGATCATCAATCCAGTCTTCTAGATTTCCTAAAATTTACCTGTGACTCAAGCCAGACCAACAGAGGGCTATGTACCTGGATCAAATCATCTTGAGTTGATCCATCACTTTAAAAAATTTTTAGGTTACTAAGTTGTTATCAGATCGTGCCAAAGAACAGAGGAGAAAGAGCCTAGGAAATTTAGATTCTGAATTCACTTTAAAAATATTGTTCAGGACATCGACTACTATTCTCACACATACAGTGTCCTGCCCACATCATTGAGACCTGGAAGATCCTCTCAGATCTCCATACCAGGAAAAACAGATTCTCTTGACTAGTTGGTTTGTTGTTACTTCATAGACATTGCAAATTCATGTTTTTGGCTTGTTTGTTTTGTGTGTGTGGTGGTGGGTGTGAGTGTGTGTGTGTTTTGGTTTGGGAAATTCAGAATCAAACTTATAGCCTACCTTTACTACACAGTACATTCATTATGCATTCTCATGTATTTACCTGGTTTCAACTTATTTCCCCTTTACTTTGATTTACTTATGTATGTATTTATATCTATGTGTTGTGTGTAATTTTTATAAGCCATGCAAGTCTTTTATGGAATAAGACTAAAAAACAATTAAAGACATACATATTGATTCTGATAGAATACTGTCCTCCCTTGGTTGTGATATCCCATTGCACGTTACTTTTTAAAATACAGAATTCAGATTGATAGATACTTAAAAATTTAAGAATGCTTTTTCCTGTCCCTCAGAGGCATTACTTTATTCTATTTTTTAAATGGACTATATGATGTTCTCTAATGATGCTATAAATTCTTTAGGGGAAATTGCTGAAACTCCCAGAAGAACAACTGGATTGGTAAAATTCACAACCATTGTCAGATGTCTGTCTCCTTGTCCTTCTCCTCTGATGTAAGAGTCTATTCCAACAAGATTCATGAGATCAAACAATTATAATTCTTAGCAAAGGAGAGGAGGCGGGAAGGAAACGAATGTTTTATTGAATGCCAATTATGTGTCAGCTACATATGCTAAGCACATAATATATTACTTTACCTTTATAAGGAAAACTTAATTTCCTCCAGAGATAATTTTTACCTTGGTACAATAGCTTCTGGGTAAAAATAATGATGGTAGTGAAAAAAATTTATTATTAGATTACTAACATTTAACTTACTGTGTGTCAGGCATTGTGTTGCTCACTTTCCAAGTAATGGGATCATTGATGTAAAACAAACAAAACAAAACTTCAGATCATGTACTTAGGATATTCTACCTACCTTGGGACCCAGGAGGATTTAAAAGTACTTGTTTTGGCTCAAAATTCTGCTATAAGTACAGTGATAATTTCAGGTCATTGGCTTTCTGGTAGTTCTTCAAGGCTTCAATTCTCAACTCAATCACTTTGCCATGAGAGTCATTCTGAAAGAGGACATTTTCCCAAAACTATACATGTAGTACTGGCTTCTCTAAATCCATTGTTACCTGGATTCCCTTTACCCAGAAGTTAAAAATAATTTCGTCATGCTTAGTCTTTAAAAATTGGTCAGAAAGTATTCATGATTTTTTTTTTCCATTTCAAATAGAACAAAATTAAGAACATAGGAAGAAATACTACTTATTCCAAGTTACTCAGGGTAAAGCCAGAGCTAGGTCTCTTCAGTTATCTCCCCATGCTACTTTTCTCTTAGCAGGACAATTGGTAATCCAGAATTAGGGGACTAGGCTTAACAAGATGCAGCTAAAAGCCTTTATATTATATGAATGAAATTGTACCCCATGTCCAACCTTGGAAGACTTTAGTACCTGAAAATTGTTGGTTTGTTCCTGATACTTGACCCATTCCATTTTCCTCTGCTGCTTTTCCTGGTGGAAGAAAGAGCTTCTGGGTGACAAAGTAAATTGAGACAGTAATCAGTTTTCTCAATATGCTGCAAAAACCTTATAGAAAAATCATGGTGTTATATGCTGTTAAATTGGTTTCAGTTGCACAATCCACTCTCTAAAAGCTAAATGAATAGAGTTATTTTTGTGAATTAGTTGCTTATGGGAAGATCAGGTACAAGCAATATACCTCTAAATACATTTTCAAAGACAAATTAACAAGTGTTCTGACGTCACAAAGCTCTTGTAAAGTTGTCATTGTTGGTATAGCTTCTCTTACTTTGCCCTAACATGATTTCCCAGAAACGTGGGTTTTCACTCTGACTCAAAGGCACAAGGGGGACCCCCCCCAAAACTGGAATTTATTTATTAAAAATTGTGTATTTATTCTTATGTGTTTATTCAGTCACCTTCAAAGTACTCTCTGTTTGATACAATATACTTGAGATGCTTTCTCCACTGCTCAAAATAGTTTTTGAACTTGTCAATTTTGATGCCTTTTAGTGCTTCTGCTGTTTTTTGTTTCATCTCTTCCACATTGACAAAACATTTCCCTCTGAGGACTTTTTTTCATCGGGGAAACAAAAAATAGTCACTCGGGGCTAGACTGGGTGAATAGGGAGAGTGGGGCATGGAGGTCATGCTGTTTTTGGTCAAAACACGGTGTGGGCAGACTTGAAATGGGCAAACACATTGAAATAATCTCCAAAAAAAATTCACTGAAGCGGAATGCTGCCTCTCACAACAATGCTAGCTAGTACATTGATGCCTATGAGTTCCTGGAACACTTACTTGGGGGTGGGGGGGAATCTGTACTACAAGGGGCCTGCCCTCCAAAAATAATTCCAGTTTTCTTGGGGTCTCCCTTGTAATGTCTCAAAGGAACCAGATCTCCTATAAAAATTTGCATTGGTTCAGGAATACGTCATAGCTTAAGCAGATTACTACAACATTAAAGATATCTAATTTAGCAGCTTTAAAAGCCACTACTGTTAAGAATAGTTATACTACCTTTCTTATCTCCTTCACTTTCTTTGCAAATGATGTCTCTAGTATACTCTTAGTCTTCCTAGGTGATGAGGGGAATTTGGGAGCTTGGGATGAAAGAAGAGAGCTAAAGGAATAAGAGGTCCCAGGAAAGAAGTGCAGTGTCTCTGCAGACCATAAACCTAAAATTCCCTAAAAATCCAGATCCTACCTATCTGCCTGCCCAAATAGCCCTGATTGTCAACAGGCTGTTTCCAGCTGTTCCACCAACAATCTTGAAATTCTATGTATGTGCAGCCCACTTGCCTTTCCATCTTGCAAGTTGGCCTTGTTTTTTATCTGTGGTGTTTTTTGTTGATCACTGAGTTCTTCTGCCTTGAATGTCTGTGGAGAGACATTTTGGCAAAACTTTAAATTAGTGGAAATTAATGAGGAAAACCAATATGAGTCAAGGTTTTTGGTCCCTGCCAGGCAGCAACTCCTCAGGGCTGTACATGAAAAGTATACTACCAAAGGTGTTCAGAATGGAGAGCCCTTCCTTCCAATTGGACCCTAGGGTGTACCTTATAATAAAAACTATTAACTGGACTCTTCTTATATGCCAGTCACTATTCTAAGCTACTTGCTGCATTATTCTACTTACTTTCACTACTACATTATAAACATTCTCTTTTTTTTTTTTGAGTTGGAGTCTCACTCCGTCGCCCAGACTGGAGTGCAGAGGCCGCTCGCGGCCACTGCAGCCTCGACCTGCTGGGTTCCGGCGATCCTTCCACCTCAGCCTTCCAAGGAGCTGGAACTACAGGCGCGCGCTACCACGCCCGGCTAATTTTTTTAAAATTTATTGTAGAGATGAGGGCTCACCAAGGTGCCCAGGCGGGTCTGGAACCCGTGGGCTCAGACAATCCGCTCACCTCAGCCTCCCAAGGCGTGGGATTACAGGCTGAGCCACCTAGCCCGGCAACATTCTCATTTAACCCTCACAGTTCTTTGAGGACTACTTTTATTTTATAGATGAGAAAACTGAGACTTGAAAACATTATTTGTTTAGGGTCACACAGGAAAGTATAGAACTGGAATTTTTTTTTTAAAATATGGAACATTTCATGAATTTGCATGTCATCCTTATGCAGAGGCCATGCTAATCTTCTTTGTGTCGTTCCAATTTTAGTATATGTGCTGTCAGTGTGAGCACCAGAGCTGGAATTTGAACCAGACCTTTCAGAGTCTGAAGCCTGCTCTTGGCCGCTGGGCTGCCCTTCTCCATTTCTCCCAGTCTAAAATATGAATAGGGAAAGTTGGTCACAAGCTAAACATTCCCTATTTTTTAAAAAAGTCTTTTGGGAGCTCTGGAGAAACTGTATTTTGATAGAGGAATTTTGCTGGCATATTTCCCATCACAAGGACTCAAGAACTCAGAAGCCAAAACTTCTGACAATTCATAGAACTGACTTCTAGCTGCCACTGAGAACCTGCAGCAGATCTCAATATAAGATGTAGGGCTCGAAGCTATTCTGGTCATTTGTGGGAAGTTGAGATGAAAAAAAGCAGTCAGAGATCACATCTCACACGTGTTTATTTCACAAAACACAATCTGCTCTTCAAGTTGCATAGTCTGTGAAAAAGCTCTTGGGTCCCAAAGGATTAGCCACAAAGGAATTCCCTACCCAATTCCTCCCACACCTTAGCCTGGTTTCCCAGCAAAAGGCCCTAATATTGTTTTCTTAAGCAATGCAGTGATTGCTATAAAATTATAGGGGCATCAGCATCAGGTATTCATCTGTTCATTCATTCAACTTACATTTATTGATTCTCTACTATGTTCCAAGCATTGTGCTAGGAGCTAGGAATTCAGACAAAGCAATCAAGATACTGGAGGAGCTTGTATTCCAAAAGGGGCCAGAGAGACAAGAAACAAATTTAAAAAAAAAATACAAAAAGTTTATATTATGAAAAGTGCTATGGAGGACATGAAGAGAGTTGTATAATAGAAAGTAGGAGGAGGGTGCCCTACTTTAGATGGAGCAAACAAGTAGGGCTCTCTGAGGAGGTGACATTTAAGCTGAGACCTGAAGGATGAGAATGAGTTAACCATGAGAAAATAACCGTGAGACAAGAACAAAGTCCTTGAGATGGGAAAAGGCTTGAAATACTTGAGAAATCATAGGGAGGCCAGTGTGGTGGTTGCATAGAAAGCGAGGGGTGGACATTTATAGAGGAGACTGAAGAGTGGGAAAGAGCCAATTATGCCACAATGAGTGACTGTCCAAGTTTCTCATAAGAAGCATGACATGCTTTGATTCTTTTCAAAAGATCACTTTGGCTGCTGTGCAAAGAATGGGTTGGGATGAGGCATGGGTAGAAGCAGGAACATAAATAAATGAGGAAGAGGCCAGAGGAAAGGGAGGTCTTTTGTGTTGTGATCTGTAGGACAAACTTTCAAGAGATCCTTAGAGGCACACCTTGTTCCACAGCATCTCCATTTCCTTCCGAAGCATCTTGTTTTTCCTTTCCTGTTAGAGGGAGGAAAAACAAACAAACAGACAATGTGTTTGTCCAGTCATTGAAGTGAGGTTGGGAGAAATTACTAAGTCATGGTGAGAAAGGGGTGCAAGAACATAGCAAATCACAGAGGAAGGCAATAAGTGACCCTAGCCTCAGATCCAAGAACATGAGACATTTGATGATGATGGCAAAAATAAGTTACTATTCCCAACAATAACTTTAATTACAGGATTGTGAGATGGTATCAATAAAAATAAATTCCTAACACTTAATATATTCTCATGGCATATATGGCAATTTCTCTGGGGCTTGAACAACTAATTTTTAATTTTTAAGATCCTTTACATTGTTGATTTTTTTAAAATCTTGTAAGAATCCCACAAAGCAAACTATTTCTTTCCTTTTCCTTTGGTAGGTAATTTTTATTCTTTCTGAAATGTGAAGGGTTAAGATGCTTGTATTCATTAACCCCTATATGAAACGTTTTTTTGTTTTTGTTTTTGTTTTTTTTTTTTGAGTTGGAGTCTCACTCTGTCGCCCAGGCTGGAGTGCAGTGGCTGCTCCCGGCCACCACAGCCTCGACCTGCTGGGCTCTGGCGATCCTTCCGCCTCAGCCTTCCAAGTAGCTGGAACTACAGGCACACGTTACCACGTCCAGCTAACTTTTTGATTTATTGTAGAGATGAGGTCTTGCCAAGTTGCCCAGGTGTGTCTCAAACCCGCGGGCTCAGGCAATCCACTCACCTCAGCCTCCCAAGGCGCGAGATTACAGGCTGAACCAACGAGCCTGGTGAAACGTTTTTTAAAGAGTCAAAGAAACAGAATTTTTGCTATCTAGTCCTGTTCTTCCCAACATTCCATTTGATTACCTTTGAATCACCATGGGCTTTCCAGATCAAGGAGATATGAGTGTGGCAGTATCAGATGCTAGAAATGAGTACTCTTTCCCTCTGCATCTGACAATGCCATGAAATTGATTCCCATTCCGGAGGCCATTACCTGGAGTAGTTACCTGGAGTAGCTACCAACCTCTTACCAGGTTCTGTTTCATTTCCTCTGCTTCCTTGATGAGCTCAATGACTGAGGATTCATCAGAGCCCTTCCCTGCCATGATCTGCCTCATGATCTGCAGACTAGAAGGAAGAGAGATATTATAAAGCATACATACCTTCTAAAGAATACCATTAATATTCTCTTCCATGGAAGCTAGATGGAGACTGAAATCCCAAGAGTTTTGAAAGCCCTTTTGTGCATAGAAGGTCTCTATAACTAGAATGTTTCCATTTCTAGCAGACCTTTGCCTTATCTGTGTGCTCTATAAGAAGTCTGTGCTCTTTAATGACCAAAACTTAGGTCTCCAACAACCAGTGAGGGTCCTTCCCTCAGAAGAATGTTTGGTGTAGACTTTGGGAATAAGCAGTGTTTCTGCTCCTATAAAGGAGGAGTTTGAAGAACCTGCTATCTTCTAGGACAAGTTCAAGCATTATTTCCTATCCCATTTCCATCTATCTTCTCCTATCCCCTTGCTTCTTCATATAAAGACATTCGAGTCTGTCGGGGAAATCACATATCCTTTTGTAACTCCCAGAGAATACCAGCCATTAAGAAGTTCTAACAAAATCTGAATCAATATCAAGTCTTTGTGAGAGAGGATATTCCTTAAAGGCATTAATTAATTTATGTTTGTGTTCTTGTACTTTTTCCTTACCAATTCTAAACAGAGAGCCAGGCCTTTGTGTTTACTGGCCCTAAGAGAAGTCTGTGTTGCTGGCCTGTAAGTACCACAACTTTCTGCCTGGGTTTTTTCCTCCAAAAGTCTAAGTTTTTTGAGATGCTTATGTTAAAGGAATAAAGGGAGACCCACTGAGGTGAGATTTTTCTGAGACTAGAAAGGAGAGCTATGGGTCCCAAGAACAGTGAGTACTCTAGTAAAGATATATTTAGAGAGTCGAGACCCTAATTCAGAGGGCTCCTTGGCTCAGGAAAGATTGCCATTCTGCTGCTTGGCATAAAAAAAGCAGAGTCATTTATTCTAACGTGATTGTCCACAAACATGATTAAGGAAGCTATCAGTGTGACCGGATAGACTAAAGCTATTAAAGGCTTTTAACCGTTTCTGTTTCTTGGGCGTGTACCCTAGGGAGAAAGAATTATAACTATATCCCCATGAAATGACGACTGAGTCAAATTTACTCAAAGAAAGTAAAGAATTTGTTGTTAACCTGACTTTGTGGATACAAATTGTTTACCTACTACAGCTGGATGTCCAAACCTTTTAGTAGTAAAAAGAATTGTAAATAATTATTATCAATACTATGGAGATTAAGTTTTCTAGCTTTTCTATCTCTAGAACTTCTGAGTAAGAAGTCCCTACCTTCTTTGTTTCTCCTCCAAGTTAGACATTAACTTCTGGAACAAGAGATTGTTCTTATCTTCTAGAGGTTTTAGCATCTCTAAAAGTTCCTGCTTCCTTAGCTTCAAGTCCTCATTCAATTCCTTCAAGTAGTTGTCATTTATTTTAGAACTTCTGTGAGAAGAGACACAATGATATCTGCCTTTAGTCTGGGTTAACATATAAAAAGACCCTCTTTCCCCTCCTGTCTAGTTACCATTTAGCATCTACTATCAAAGACTCACCTTATTTTTGAGGGCAAGTAAGATCCTGAAGAGTTTGTACCATTTGCCATCCTGAAAGGAAACTTCTACTCGAATAAAGAGGGCTTCTTGAAATTATGTGCTTTCTTTTCCAGTTAAGTCATCATTTTTGTGGTGCTGTTCTTGAAACTCCTGTTGCAGTGGACTGATTTTAGCTACAGATTGAGGTCACAATGGCCCTAAGATTACAAAAATCAACAGGTCTCTTAAGTAACTCCAAGATCATTGGCAGCTTGTTGACGGAAAATACTAACTGCATTCGGTCAACTCTTGCCTTAGCTGTAGCCAAATGCCACAAGTTTTATTCCAGAGTCTTCGAATGAACAGGATAGAATCACAACATGTCTACATTATAGAATTATTATTGTGTTAGAAAATGGTGGCCTGGCAAAAACAACTCATCAATACCATTTTCCATGGCAACAAACCTCTGTGAAATGTCTACTATCTGTAGGCCACAGTGATGGATTCTGTAAGTGAAAAAAGATAAAGCACCTACCTTCTGAAGGCCTTAGGTAGAGAAGAGGATACTTCTAAGAGACATTTTTTTTCTTCTTTATGGCTACGTAATATTCCGTTGTGTATATGTACCACATTTTTTTTATCTAGTCCTTTTTTGATGGGCAGGACTTTTTTTTTTTTTTTTTAGTTGGAGTCTCACTCCATTGCCCAGGCTGGAGTGCAGTGGCACACTCATGGCCACTCCAGCATCAGCCTGCTGGGCTTAGGGGATCCTTCCGCCTCAGCCTTCCAAGTAGCCAGAACTATAGGCATGCGCTACCATGCCCGGCTAATTTATTTATTTATTTATTTATTGTAGAGACGAGGTCTGGCCAAGTTGCCTGGGGTTGGTCTCGAATCCGCAGGCTCAGGCAATCCACTCGCCTTAGCCTTCCATAGTGTTGGGATTACAGGCTGAGCCACTGAACCCTGCCCTAAGAAACATTTTTTAAGAATAGAGACCAAACTGGCAAATACAGAATATGGATATAATAGACATGAACATAATACATTAATCATTGTCATTATTTTCCAAAATTTAAAACTTTATATTACCATAATGGCAAGGTAAAAGAATATTGGACAGGTAGCAAAATGATTTAATTTGTGAAAGACCCATATTGACAGTATGTCCTTCCATAGCCAGGTGCTTTCCTGGAAGATTGTAATTCTAGGATCACTTCAAGATTCTGATTCTGCTGCTATTTTCTTCTTTACTAGAACTACATTTCTTTTGGATCTTAAGATACCCTGTCTTCATCTACATCACTTAGTGCATGAAAGATAATCCAAAGAGCCAGTAGGGCAGTTTTAGTGAGTTAAGTCGTGTCAATTTCAAGTTAAGTCAAATATGAGTTAAGATGTGTCTCTTTCACCTATTATCTGAGCATTTTCAGTCATTTTCCAGAGGTGTTCTCCAAAGTAACTTAAACCTTTTATCTTTTGGAAAACATTATAAATTTAAAGAGTATTCTAGTGGAAATAACACAAGATTTGGTTTGTCAGAACTTTCTGTGGATCTCAGCAGTGAGCTACCTGTGAGCAAGTTTCTAAGATCTCTGAGTTGAAGTTTCCACTTTTGTAAAAATGAGAATGGTAATATTGACCCGATAAATTTGTTGTGAGCATTAAATGTAATGTTATGTAAAGTGTTTGACTCATGTTAGATGTTCATATGTTAGTGAGTTTTTATTTATTTGATTTTTAGGATTGTTTAGTGCCCCAATTAAGTGGTCAGATACAAAAAAGCAGAGTTATATAAGATTAATGAAGTTAAGCTTCAGAGCCCTTCATTTTCACAGACCTCTACCAAAGGCTCTGAACCTCATTTTGCATTCATAATTTTGTATAGTTTTTTGGAGAGACCTCCTCAATTTATATATGCTACAGGGGCCCTCAAAACTTAAATCTGCTTCTGATTAGATAGGATACTTATCTCTCAAGTACCTTCTACATCTAAACTTTTTAGGCAGTCTCTACAAATACTTTTATAAAATATGCATGTGTCACTTGTAAGATTTGTATGATACCTAGTGTAATATGTGTATGATATTAAATTGGAACAGCCATCTCAAGTCAACCATAATTCACATTGGTTGTCCTAGAAATCCCATGAATTTGGATTGAATGAGTTTAAAAAAGGAACCGAGTGGACAAATTATTATTAGTAGCATCTTTGCATATGTGGAAAGTGGTAGCAAATAGTAGAGGACAAAAATGGCATTGATCACTAAAACATAGCCTCTTTAAATTTCACATTGTGACATTTAGTTGGCAGAACTATGGCAGAATTTTAAAACATTTAACAGGCAGGCAGCATCCCAGCTCACCTTCCTTTCTGTCCTTGCTTATGAATGATTCAAAGAGGAAGAATTCTTGCTATTCTGATGTGCTTTTTTCTCTAGCCAATCAGCAGCTTTTATTTCCTAACATTCCAATGCCCGTTTGTTAACTTGCCATATGACTTCCAAGGGGAATATATGCCTTGTAATAATGCATATAGACTTTATACTGAAGAGCTTACAACCCCCAAAAAAGTGTTGAGAGGGACTAATTGATGCATGGTATTGTTCCCTGGGATGGGGGAAGGGAGAGAGAAGGTATAGATGACTGTTAGAAGTGAAATTGAACACTATTTTTTTTTTTCCGAAGTAGGAAGTTAGGTCATCTGTTGATTGAGGAGGTATGATAGGAAAGCTCAGAAGAAATGATGATTTGCGATTTGGAATAACACCTGAGTAGTAGAAAAGGAAGCCAACCAGGCAAGAGTAAAAGTACTGCCAAGTAGTGCAAAGGGTCAAGGTGAATTTGAAAATTGCAGATTTGTCATTGCATGAATCAGCAGTTATACAATTTTGCCTAGCAGTACTTGGCAAACCAGGAGCAATAGTAGAGAGAACGGATGGTTGGTTGACTATGGGCTGGGACTTGGCAGAGTGGATACGCAGAAGTTCAAGGGAGTAAGGGGTCTGAGAGTGCTGGTGAAAGTATCTTTCAAAAGGTTGATCATAGTGTTCAGGCTATACAGGGAAGAAAACAAAGAAGAGAGTGGCTTAGAGAGGGAAAACCAGAAAGGGGTTGAGACTGAGGAATGTGAAGGTGGAAAAACAAAGATTATGGTCAGTGAACATGCTTCATATGAAATAACTTGTGGAACCTCATCACTGTTTAGATAAATTATAGTAGCAATTCATTATTTTCTTTTCTGTGACAAACTTTGTATCTATTGCTTCCTGTCATTGCATAATATTCACTGAAATTCATGCGGTCCCTCAAAATAGGCCTTATAACAAGTTATTCACAATGACCTCATCCACTATTATAGCATTTGACTTCAGTATCTGTTGAGAAAATGCGTGGTTGCTCCATAATTAGAGAACTCAGAGCAATACCGTTTTAGTGTTAGTTTTGCCAGCAAAAAATCAGATTAGTCTCATTAAGCCAGGTCTCCAAGAGTAGAGGCAATTATTTTCATATTACACAAAACAAAACAAAAAAGAGACACTTTCCTATCCTCACCTTCTTCAGCTTTGGTTGTGGCAACAAAATTACAGAATTCTTCAGGGGAGAAAACACAGAACCTTTTAGTCCTTTCTGTCCAAGAGCCAGTTCAACCCTTAGGGGATTATAAAAATTCCATTAACTAAAATAAGGAGAGAGATGCTGGCAAAATCATAATAACAAAACGTGTTGGCTCTTGAAGATCTCCCAGATCTCCCTTTGCCATTTGTTATGACCATTTTGTCAGCTCCTTCTCCTTAATCCTTGCTATAACTGTCTCAAGCCAGGCTGTACCTATGTTTGGAGTGAATTTAGGAGTGGAGAAGACTGAAATAAATTGTGGAACTCTTGAATTATCTGTGTTATTGGTGAGGTCTTTTTGAAAGTAATACATTCTCGCAACGTGTCCAGATATAGTACAATGGTCTTCTGAGGCATGTGAATTTTCCCAGGAACTTTTCAAGAATTGCTGGAAGCAAGAGTAGTTTTTAGTGAACTTTTTGTAGATTCTCAATTTCCACAAGTACTCTTTACTAAAATGAATCTGTCTGAGAATGCTCCTTGGTCTCTTTTCCCACCTCCTTTTCTAATCACCCTTCAACCACTTGTTAAAAAAATGGGATACCTTTCAATCATCTGGAATCTTACCTTCATGACTTGCTTTAAGGGTTGTTAAAAACCTCTGGGCATTGAACTAATCACAATCCAAAATGTTGGTGTTGGGGTTGAAAGGACTGAATGACTGTTAATGTCTGGAATTGAAATTCTTTTGCAGGTCAGGTGATTTCTAATTCTTTGCTATTAACAAAATTGAAGGAAGACCTAATCAAATTTTCAGCTTAAACTTAAAAAAATTAAATTTTGATGGTAATTGCTATATGATTTTTGGCTTATAACTCAGAAGGAGTTCAAAGATTTGAGTGACATAGCCGTAACAAAACACCTTCCGTTCCTATCTACTTATTTGTATAAACAAGTTTTCTCAGTGAGTATTATATGTAAAGCAAATAATATGAATAAAACTGATACTGAAGGCTGTTTTATTCTAGGAATAAGTAATATTCACCTATGAATACATGAACTAACGAGGGGAAAAGCAGCCTATCAAATTAATAGAAGCATTTCCAAAATAATTGTTATATTTAAAAATTATTTATAATATGTATGTTTTGTCAATTGTAAGCTATTAACATTTTAATGCATACTCCATTCTGAATAAATGTTAATACTTAATGTCTCAAGGTCGCAGAAAATAAATAAAAATGGAATGTACATACATATTTTGCAGAGAAGTGTGATAGGGCGTTACATTGCATTAGAATAAAATTCTGTGGGGAAAGTGTGATGGAAACACAAGTTCAAGGAGAAAAAGGAGAAA
Organism: Tarsius wallacei; assembly: GCA_963574415.1. Lineage (NCBI taxonomy): Eukaryota > Metazoa > Chordata > Mammalia > Primates > Tarsiidae > Tarsius > Tarsius wallacei. Next base: position 22,003 of record CAUYQG010022728.1, read on the forward strand.
AAGTTACAATTTTGATTGCTGAAGAAGAGTTTGTCATATATTTAAATTTCATTTCAGGGTATTTAAGATTCATTGGATACATTTTAAGGTGATAGAAAAGATTTATTTGAAAATGTCAATATTACAATACACCAGAATATTTTTGTGACTATATGAAATCAGAATAAAAAACTGAAGACGTCAACTTAAGAACATGTGAAACAATACCTAGTTTTTCATAATTCTTTAGAACACACAAGCAAAAAATGTCTAAAGACCACTGCTCTAGGGCAGAGGTTCTCTCTCTGATGGGCTTTAAGAATCACCTGGCAGCTTGTAAAAGCTGCAGATCTTCAGGCTCATCCCCCAGAGATTCCTACTCTGTAGCTCTGGAGAATATGTGGTTTTAACAAGCACTCCCCGGTGATTCTGATGTGGGATCTGTGGAGTTAGCATTGAGAAATACTGCTTTCAAGTTTGCTTCTCAAATCACAATGCATTGGCAGAATGCTGCTTATTAGAATGACTTTTTTCTTGGGACTGGGAGTGTCTGTGAACTAACTGCTTCTTCTGAGTCATATTTTGTGTCACACTTTCACCTTTCACTTGAGAGACCTTGAGTAAGTTTTATGAAGCCATTCCTGTATTTCTGAAGAAAAATGATCTGAGACATCGTTCCATGACCAGCTCTCCCCAGCCACCACTGCTGTCCATACATCATAAATTTCTTTCAGAATTTGATACTAAAGAAAGTGTTGCTTCTTTGGGGAAATATTGGCATGTATTTTTCCTTAGGTCCAAATCAGTAAACTGGTTTTGTTTTTCTTCTGGTTTACAGGGGATCTCAAAAGTAATTTTGTAAGTGGACATTTGGGTCCTTGACCCCTGTTTATGACTTTATACCTCACTAGTATTTTCCTTGGTCCTGATTTCTTTTTTTTTTTTTTTGAGTCAGAGTCTCACTCTGTCGCCCAGACTGGAGTGCAGTGGCTGCTCCCGGCCACCGCAGCCTTGTCCCGCTGGGCTCCGGCGATCCTTCCACCTCAGCCTTCCAAGTAGCCGGAATTACAGGCATGCGCTACCACGCCTGGCTGATTTTTTGATTTATTGTAGAGATGAGGTCTCGCCAAGTTGCCCAGGCGGGTCTCGAACCCACGGGCTCAGGCAATCCACTCATCTCAGCCTCCCAAGGGCGCAGGATTACAGGCTGAGCCACCGAGCCCGGCTGGTCCTGATTTCTTAAATTAGTTTTTTTCTTATTGTCATAAACCACCTCAATCCTTTGTAGAGAAGTAAATAATTGGGCAAAAATTATTCTCAGTGTATACTTTGAAAATATGTGGATATCATAGATTGGAACCAAAAGTATTTCCTACTTTACATGTTTTGTGTGAGCATGGGTGTGAGAATGCACATCTGTAAAGGAAGTTTTCTTTGCTTGTCGAACTAGAGAATGGACTGATGGAATTTACTGTTATATTTTGGGTGCACACAGCTGTAAGGCTTATTGGAATTTCAGGCACACACCTCTGAGTAAAGGGATCTAGGACAGACTTGGCTAGACTTAGGGAGGAGAGGGGTTTAACAAGATGCCTAGGCTTCAGTTCCGTCAGAGAACTGTAGCATATAGAAAATAAAAAAGGAGCCAGGCTCGGTGGCTCAGCCTGTAATCCCGTGCCTTGGGAGGCTGAGGTGAGTGGATTGCCCGAGCCCGCGGGTTCGAGACCCGCCTGGGCTACTTGGAGAGACCTCATCTCTACAATAAATCAAAAAATTAGCCGGGCGTGATAGCGCACGCCTGTAGTTCCAGCTACTTGGAAGGCTGAGGCGGAAGGATCGCCGGAGCCCAGCAGGTCGAGGCTGCGGTGGCCGGGAGCGGCCGCTGCACTCCAGTCTGGGTGACAGAGTGAGACTCCAACTCAAAAAAAAAAAAAGAAAAAAAGTGGTACATATACATGATGGAATATTATGCAGCCATACATAAGGACAAAATTATGAACTTCACAGCAACTTGGATGGATTTAGAGTCTGTCATACACAGTGATCTATCACAGAAACAAAGGACTGAGTACCACATGTTCTCACCTATAAGCGGACCCTGAATAATTATCACAACACTATAAAAAAGGTTTTGGGGAAACTGCAGGGGAGGGAGTGAGGGAGGGGTCACACTTCATTACAGGGGAGAGAGGAGAGGAGGGGGCACACTTTATTAATAAGGGTATCTGATCTCAAACCAGGTGATGTGAGACCAAAGTGAGGCCCAAATTTTACCTGTACAATGACCATTTGTATACCTAATCCTGAATTGTACCCCACATCTTTAAAATAAACATTAAAAAAAATTACACTGGCATATGCTATACTGAGGCTATTTTATCTTCCTTATTAAATCTGAATTTAACTCAGCCAAACCTAGAAAATGGAATATATCATCACATTTGCTGAAAAACAAGTGCAGGTGCCTAAATCTCTAAGTACTATTTATGAGTATTTCATAAGAATCTAGGGGTACAGTTCTCATTCATTCCAATTGATCATTTACTGGGCTTTAAAAATCAAAGTGGTAGTATTTTTAAATAGATTTATTGTTTTACCCATTGGAGAGAATATACTGAACTCCTACCATGAACAAGGTCCTTTGCTAGATGAAAGGAAAGGAAAAAAATAAAGGTAAGCTATGCCCTCATACAAGGAATCAGCACTCCATTCAGAGTTGTGATCAGGAAACTGGAACTAATATTTATTAAGCTTAGCTTGTCTTTCGGCTCCATCTTGCTCTCACTTCCTTCAGTCCCCATCACAAATGTCCTGCCCATCACATCTACCATTCTCTTGCTGGTATCTCAGGTTCTGTTGATCTCTTGATTTTCTGCTTCAGGTATCTGGCAAAAACCATCAACCCTGGATGGATACTACTGAAAGCCTAGGCTGCTGGAGACACAGGAACAAGATTACAAGTCTGTGCATGTCAGTGACACTGTTAAGTTTGTGGTTACTGTCCCCACCAAACTCTCAATACAATGTCTAATCGTGCTATGTTTCTCTGGTCAGTTCTCTCTCCCATTCGTTAAAGTAGCCATTTAAAATATTCTCCATGCTCTTGAAGCCTCTAACCCCTCTACCTCCTTCTCAGCCTTAGCAAATGGCTTTGATTCTCATCAGCTAAGAATTTCCCCAAATTCCTGCTGTCAAGGATAACTACCTGTTAGGGTCGGCACACTTCTCTCCTCCTACTCTCCTTTAACAGGGAAAAGCACCTCCTTCACCCCAACAAACGCCAATTCCTCCACTTGTGCTCTGGAACCTACAGTCCTGCCTTCTGAGGATCATAAGTTTATCCATGATTCCTTCTCTTCTGTGTCTTCAGATTCTCCCTCTCTCTGACTCCCTCCTGTCAACACTTAACTGCTCATTGATACCATCTCAAAGAAGACTTCCCTCAGTCTCACACGTCCATGTCTCTCTCCTTTCGAGTCAAATGTTTGAGTGAGTTGTTCTAAACTTACTGCCTCTGCTTCTTCACTCCCACTCTCTCCTTATCCCAGGACATCTGCACCCTGTCACTACAATGACATGGCTATGTTGAAGACCCTCAGATATCTGCTTTCATCCCGGATCCAACAAGTACTTATTGGTCATTGTCCAACTTTACCACTGCAACATCTGACACTGTTCACCACAACTGCCTTCTGGAATCACTCTTAGATTCTCTGTCATACATCTCTTAATTGGGACACGTCAGGTCCTCTTAGTCTCAACTGTGTCTAGGCCCTGGACTCCCTTGACCACCTCTTCTGCCTAGCTGTCTCAGTGGTTGTCCAACTCTGTGGGGGCTTTGACTAATTTCACATGGACATACACCACCTGTGCCTCACCTCACACCCACTTCATAAGCCCAGGGCCTTCCCTGTGCCCCCTAGGCACAAGATGCAGGTTTCATGAATCTGAAAGTGTAGAAGAGTTGACACTCTATGCAGTGAAGTTTTGGTCGATGGGATAGAGGAGTTCATGGACAAATTCTTGCCTCTTCCTCTTCATCATCTTTCCCACCATGGTCTGCTACAGCCTGAGGATTGTTCGGTTCACAGTAATTCATACAGCCTCTCAGAAGACCACCTTCGAGATAGAGCAATCAAGTGGTGGCTGGCAAAGTAATGTACCCTCATATTGGCTCTCCTTTCCTCAGATTGCACTCCCTACTAAAGAAGGGCTCATGAGCTTTTGCCTTAGTCTCTGCTTTCTACTTTCTGTGGATCCCAGGCTGAGGCATATTCTGGAACCCTTCCTGCCCTGTGTTTCTCCTCTCCCCATGAGTTCAGTCCTTTCCATTGGTGTTCCTCTAGGTTCTGTTCTAGGCTTCTCTTGAGGTGTTATTTTCTTTTGGCAAAGGCATATCTATTCTCCATTTCTCCCTCCAAGTAACAGAATTCTTGGATTTTAGCCAGGCACATGGTCACTCACAATGAGGACCATATTTCTCAGCACCTCTTGTAGCTAGATGTGACTTGTGGCTAAGCAGTAATGAATGTAAGAGGCAGTGGCGTGTGTAGCTTCCAAGCTATGCATTTCAACAGAAAGCTTGTTCCCTTGTGCTCATCCTTTTCCCTTCCCACTGGTTCCCCAAAATACATGGCTGGTACCCCATTACAGACTAGAGATGAGGGCAATGCCCTAAGAATGGGAGAGCAACAAAACAGTGGGAGAATGGCCACCGACATCAAGGAGCCACCATACCATCCATGGGCTTCCCATACCCAGACTACTACATGTTGGTGATTTGAGTTTCTGTGTCAGCAACTGAACCTAAGTCATAAATGATTTATCAACTGCCAACTAGACATCTCCACTTATTTATCTCAAGCACTCTCAACTCCATTTGTCCCTCAACTCATCTTCCTGCATTGCTTGTTCCAAATACCCTTCTCCTACATACTCAATATCTTTCTGAATAGCACCATAATATCCTTGATTGGCCCAAGTCTTGTCTCTGGGTATAACTTTTGACCTGCCCCTTTTTCTCATCACCACACTCAACATTCAGTCTGACACCAAGTCCCATAATGCTACCTCCTAAACGCTTCCCAAATATTGTCACTTCCCTTCATCCCTATTCCCACTCTAATCCATGCCACAATCAATTTTCTCCTGGATTGCCACAGTCTCCTAATTGATGCTCATGCCTTGTTTCCTTCCAATATGCCTTCTATAATATAATTGGAAGAAGTCTTCTTAAATGCAGATTTGATTGTGTCACACCCCTGCTTAAAATCCTTTGGTAGCTTCCCACTGCCTTTAGTATAAATGATATGCCCATTAGCATGGCTTATATGTACGATAAGTATCCTTCCTTATACACCCAAAAGAGACCCAGTTTGAGACTGTTTCTCTGCAATAATTATTAATAACATCCCCATTCACTCCCCAAAGCATCTAGATTTGGATGACAAATTACATGGTAATTTACTTATAAGGCTGCATGAGCTAGCCTTAGACTGTTCCTCCAGGCTTGTCTCTCTCGTGGCTTATCTCTTGTTCCCATCATTATGAACTTTTTATTAGAAACTGCCATGTTTTCTCTACCTCCTGACCTTTGCACATGCCATTCTTCTGCTTGGAATTCTCTTCTCTCTCCTCATCACAAAGCTGATTCCTACTCATCCATTAGCTATTGCTATGGGCTAAATTGTGTCTCCCCCAAATTCTTATGTTGATATCTTAATCCTCATCACCTCAGGCCATAACTTTATTTGGAAGTAAGGTCTTTACAGAGGTAATCAAGTTAAAATGAGGTCAGTAGGTGGGCCTTAATCCAATAAGACTGATGTGCTTATAAAAAGGGAACATTTAGCTGGGCTCGGTGGCTCAGCCTGTAATCCCGTGCCTTGGGAGGCTAAGGTGAGTGGATTGCCTGAGCCCGCGGGTTCAAGACCCACCTGGGCAGGTGAAACCTCATCTCTACAATAAATCAAAAAATCAGCCGGGCATGGTAGCGCGTGCCTGTAATTCCGGCCACTCGGAAGGCTGAGGCGGAAGGATCGCCGGAGCCCAGCAGGTCGAGGCTGCGGTGGCCGGGAGCGGCCACTGCACTCCAGTCTGGGCGACAGAGTGAGACTCCGACTCAAAAAAAAAAAGGAAAAAAATTAGGATAACCATTGGTTAAAAATATGATGAAGGTTCCCAAGTGACAAGGAAATTTAGTTATTTCTAATACATGCAGCATTTTAAGATATCAACCAGAATCACGACTGACAGAAAGTCACATCAGGACCATCAGACTTTTATAAATTTTATGCATTTTTTAGACTACTCACATTAAAACTTTTTCATACAAGTATAGCTTTAGAAAAGATTTAACATAAATATCAAAATTATGACTGATAACATACTGTATCTTTATGTATTTACATAATTTTTTAAGCATTCATATCAATAAATTATCCATAAATGTAATTAAAAGATCTAGTATCACTTATTATTTGAAATGCCTTCCATACCATTTAACAAATAAGTCTGATTACTTAATATCTCTAGAAGATGAGATATACATTCTTTGTTCTCTGGAGTGGCAAAGAAAAATCTCAAAGTTAATTTTAGGGAAAAAAAAAA
>CAUYQG010022732.1:0-12744 GCA_963574415.1 Tarsius wallacei
TATTGTGAATAGAGCTGCAACAAACATACGTGTGCAGGTATCTTTTTTGTAGAATGACTTGAGTTCCTCCAGGTATATTCCCAATAGGGGAATTGCTGGGTCATTTGGAAGGTCAATTTCTAGTTCCTTCAGAAATCGCCACACTGTCTTCCAAAGAGGTTGTATTAGTCTGCATTCCCACCAGCAGTGTAGTAGTGTAAGAACCCTAGAAAATGCAGGAAACACTCTTATGGAAGTTGGAACTGGCAACCGACTCCTGATCAAAACCCCAAGTGCCCGGGCCATTAGAGATAAGATAGACCTCATTAAACTGACAAGCTTCTGCAAAGCCAAAGAAACCATCAAGAGAGCAGGGAGACAGCAGAATGGGAAAAAATATTTGCCCACTGTATATCTGACAAAGGCCTAGCATCTAGGGTCTACAAGGAACTCAAACGTGCCAAAAGGAAAAAAAACAAACGGCCCCTTTAAAAAGTGGGCAAAAGACATGAATAGACACCTCTCAAAAGAAAATATACGGGCGGCCAACAGACACATGAAAAAGTGCTCAGCCTCACTCATCATTAGAGAAATGCAAATCAAAACCACATTGAGATACCACCTAACCCCTGTAAGAATGGCCATTATTAATAAAACAAACAACAACAGATGCTGGTGAGGATGTGGAGATAAAGGGTCCATGCCTTTAACACTTCACTCTTGTTCCAGATTCTACATAGTAACAACAGCAGCAATAGTAATGATACTGTGAGGCCCTTTCCCCCTTACCTGGAACTCAGGTCATTGGTGGGAGTGGGAGGAACCCAGATGCAGAGCCACTGTAATGCATCTTCAGCCCAAATTGATAAGTGCATGAACAGGGGGCCTGGTGAAGAAGCAGGACTAGCCCTGAGAACTCCAGAACATTGCTTCTTCCAGGGCAAGAGGGCTGTGGGAGTGGGTTCTGGTGGGCCCATTGGGCCCAAGTTTCCCCAAATCTGAGCTGTGTTCACCTCTGCCCTGGACACAGGTGTATCTATAAGGGGTCCTCCCCTACATCCTGAGTTCTGATTATTGGGTCAGGGTGAGCCTTGAGAACTGACAAAGTTCTGGTGATCCAGGCTTCCAGTTGAGGCAGGTCAGCTAGATAGTGCAATGCAGGGAGACAGGGATAGTGGGTCTGTGCATGGTGCAGAAAGGCCTGGGAGCACAGTCACTGCAGCCCAACTGGGCCTTCCTGCATCTGCCCTGGGCTACTCAGGAGGCTCCCACATGGTGGTTAGTGGGCGCTTTTTCTGCTCATCAGCATCTGCTCAGGGAGGTTGAGCAGATGAAGCCCAGGCATCGCTGGCCAGAACTTCTCCCACTCCCAGCGGGTTTTGTCATCAGCCTCATGAGAATGTGGTCTTACTCAGATTGGGTGTAAACTGATGTGGTGGAAATGTTGTTATCCTCGGCTTCAATTCCTCCAACAGGTCCCTGATCTGTCTCTTGCCATTTTTTAAACTAGTTTGAGCTGTGGGTAAAAATGTACCTTGAGAATGTGACCCTTCAGGTCACGGGAGAAGATACATGTTCACCATGACATTGGGAGCTTGCTTGGTATTGGATTCTGCTCTGGTCTGGGAGAAGCTGGGTGAGAGAGGGAAGTGCCAGGCTGCCCAGAGGAAGCTTCCCTGAGCAGCATCCTGGGAGGTCACTATGCCAGGCCCAGCCAGCTCACAACCTGACCAATGTGCCTGGGAGCTGACCGGGAGTGACTCTGTCCTTTTTCAGTCTCTCTTTGCAGCCCTTTGTCTACCCGGTCTGCACTCCTGAAGGCGTTGTCTTTGACTTGCTGTGAGTTTCCTTGGATTTTGATCTAACAAATGTGGTGAGATTGTCAACACCTACTATAGAAGGGGATATCAGGCCAGCTCTGGCGTTTCTGACTCTAGGCAGCACCAAGTCAGGTAACACCAAGGTCACCAGACCCCTGGTCCCAGCAGCCTTGGGTGGACCTCTAGTGCTGCTGTGACCCCTAGGCAGGTGGCTTTGGGTAATAGGTACTGCTGTTATTGTCTGGAATGGGGTAGACAACCCCCCCCCCCCGCACCCTTACTTGGAGGTCTTAGTGTTCTAATTGGCACAACGTTACTTGTTTTGGAATGTTAATAAACTGAATATGTTCCACTTCATCAAGGAGCCATAATTAAGATGCATACCTTACTAGTGCTGTGTTTTGAAGCATCACGCTTAACCTAAGGCAGCTTCTGTCATTTTTTTCAATGTTTCAGCCTCATTTTAGAAAATATGAAAATTAATTTTTTGGATATTTCAGATTTATTTTAGAAAAGGAAGCTTTTATCGTAATCCTACTGTCCAGGATAAACAGTTATACTTAGTAAGATTTATACGTATTTTTTCTGTGAGTTTATAGTAGCATGATTACAATAGCACTGTGAAGTCCATTTTTCACTCAGTTATTCAGATCTTTTTTCCCCATATGATCCAGAATTCTCTGAAATTATAATTTTTCTTTTTCTTTCTTTTCATTTTTTTGGGGAGGGGTACGGAGTCACACTCTGTTGCCCAGGATGGTCTGGAACGCCTGTGCTCAAGCGATCCTCCTGCATCAGCTTCTTGAGTTAGTTTGGACTACAGGCGCAGAACACTGTGTCTGGTTGAAATGATAATTTTTGTTGCTGGCTGAGTATTTCATTGTATAGTCATATCAACATTTATTTATACCTTTTTACCTACTTATAGTTTTAATTGTTTATACATAACTGCAATAATAACCTTGAACGCATTTTGAAACCCATGTGCTCACAGATCTTCCCCTACTTTTAAAAAAATTATTATTTATTTTTTATCTTTTTGAGTCAAGGTCTCACTCTATTGCCCAAGCTGGAGTGCAGTGGCATGATCACGGCTCACCGCACCCTTGACCTCCTAGGCTCAGGTGAGCTTTCTGCCTTAGTCTCCCAAGTAGTTGGGACTACAGGTGCACGCCACCACGCCTGGCTAATTTTTAAATTTCTTTGTAGAGACGGGGTGTTGCTATGTTGCCCAGGCTGGGCTCAAGCAGTCCTCCTGCCTTGGCCTCCCAAAATGCTGGGATTACAGGTGTGAGCCATGGCGCTTGACCTTTTCTTCTCCTTTTCTCAAAACCTGTTCATAGGCCACTGACCCAGAGGCAGCCCTCCAGGAGTATGGCCTTGTTACCAAGCAGTACATAACTGCTCTGGTGATGCTTTCTGTTGTCTTTTCTCTTCAGGAACATTGTTCCATGGCTTAAGAAGTATGGGACCAACCCCAGCAGTGGAGAGGTAGGTGCCTGTGCTGGGGTTTAAGTGATGCTGGTGAGCTGTCCTCTTGCCTCTTCTTCATTGCATTGGTTTTCACATACACAGGAGCGTGGTAGAGAACATTCATGGGGTGCAGTGAGGAGGGACAGTCCTTCCCTCCCCTCTCACACCCATTTCTTTCTGGAAATTTTCTCTGCATGTGCACGCATATATGCATGTATATGTTGCTTTTTGGGGCCAGGAGGAGCATGTTGTGTGTGGGGGTCATCATGTGCCTTGGCTGGGATCCTGCTGGCTCTCTGGTAGTCTAATCCTCACCTGTACTGCAGTGAAGGAGTAGGGAGTAGTTGAACCACAAGGAAAGGAATGCAGCCAGCAGTGGAAGAGCAGATGTGGTCAATGAGGCTGGCCAGGAGCCTATGGAAGGTGGAGGAGGGTAGCATGAGGACCTGCTGCTGGCTGAGGGTGCAGCCTCTGGAGGCCCTGCAGCATCTCCCTTGGGTCCCGGGGTAGCGGTGGCTGCCAGGATGTGGTCTTGAGTTAGGTACTCCTCAGGGGTGGGCAGCTCTGCCCTTTTCCAGGGTTTCTCCACAGCCCCCCTCCTATCTGGCAGTTGTCTCTGCTGGGTCCCAAGACTTTGTTTTATTGTAAAGTTTCCCATAGGAAAGATGAACTGCAGACACATTACAGACAGTTTGAAAAATAGGGATTTCAGCCGGGCATGGTGGCTCACACTTATAATCCCAGCACTTTGGGAGGCCGAGGCATAAGGATTGCTTGAGCCCAGGAGTTCAATATCAGCCTAGGCAACATAGTGAGACCTTGTCTCTACAAAAAATAAAAAAATTAGCCAGGCTTGGTGGTGTGCACCTGTAGTCCCAGCTAATCAGGACATTGAGGCAGGAGGATCAACTGAGCCCAGGAAGTTGAGGTTACAATGAACCATGATCCTGCCATTGCACCCCAGCCTAGAGCCATAGTGAGACCCCGACCCAAAAAAAAAAAAAAAAAGCAAAAATGAAAAATAGGGGTTCCCATCTTCCCATCACAGCCACTGTTAGTGTTTAGGTGTATTTTTTCCTTTCCCCTCCACTTTCATTGTCTTTTAAAAAAAAAAAATTCATATGATAGAATAATAAGGTTAATACCTATGTGCCACTCACTAGCTGAAGAAATACATTCATATTATAATTTCATAAATAACCTGTGCTTACCATAAAAATGTTCAAAGATTGCAAAAGTATAAAATAAGTCTCTGCCCTGTGTTCTGGTCCTCTTGCTTGAAGGTCACCCTTATGACAGTTCTTCTCAGAGTCTAGGGGTGGGTGGTGGTTATATGAACACACCTATCTGTGTATGCTGTCCTGCACAACCCTACAAGGTCATTGAGGTATTCTGGGGCCTCAGGGGTAGCCCTCCTAGCCTTGCCTCTTGTCCGCAGCTGCACAGGGTTGGCTGGTTGGAGACCTTTTCAATCTTCTCTGTTTCACCCCAGCTTCTCTTCACATCAGTCACTTATTAATTACTATTATTATTATTATTATTATTTTTTAAATTGTGATATTGAGGGGTACAGTTAAGGGTTAGGTACACAAATATGTCTCGTTCAGGCACCCTTGTTGATAAGAAGTGTCCCGCCATCCCCAGACAGGTATTTACTGCCATTAATCCCTTCTATCCCTCCCACCCCCCCATCGTTTCCCACCACTGTCAGTCATTTTCTTGTGGTAATACGTTGGATGATCAAGGTCTACTATATGAGTGAGAACATGTGATGCTCAGTTTTTTGTTTCTGTGAGAGGTCACTCAGTATTATAGACTCTAGTTCCATCCAGGTTGCTGCGAAATTCATGATTTCGTTCTTTTTTATGGCTGCGAAGTATTCCATTGTGTATATGTACAACGTTTTTTAAATCCAGTCCTCTTTTGATGGACAGCAAGGTTGCTTCCAGGTTCTTGCTATTGTGAACAATGCCGCAATAAACATACGAGTGCAGGTATCTTTTTTATAAAGTGATTTGAGTTCTTCAGGGTATATTTTTTGAATTGGAGTCTCACTCTGTTGTCTAGGCTGCAGTGCAGTGGCACGCTCACGGCTACTGCAGCCTTGACCTGCTAGGCTCAGGCAGTTCTTCCACTTCAGCTTTCTTTTCTTTTCTTTTTGAGTAGAAGTCTCACTCTGTCACCCAGGCTGGTGGCATGCTCCCAGCCACCACAGCCTTGACCTGCTGGGCTCAGGTGATCCTTCCGCCTCCTTCCAAGTAGCTGGAACTACAGGCACGTGCCACCACTCCTGGCTAATTTTTTGGTTTATTGTAGAGAGGAGGTCTCACCAAGTTGCCCAGGCTGGTCTCAAACCCGTGGCCTCCCAAAGTGCTGGGATTATAGGCATGAGCCACCATGCCCGGCCTCACTTCATTCAGCCTTCTAAGTAGCTGGAACTACAGGCGTGCACCACCATGCCCAGCTAATTTTTTGATTTATTATAGAGATGAGGTTTTACCAAGTTGCCCAGGCTGGTCTTGAATCTGTGGGCTCAGGCAATTCTTTTGCGTTGGCCTCCCAAAGTACTGGGATTACAGGCTTGAGCCACTGTACCCAGCCTATTATTAATTATTAATTGTGCTTCTTCTAGAAACTGGAAGGGAGGTCCCTGATCAAGCTGAACTTTGCCAAGAACAGTGAGGGTGAGTAGAACCATCACAGCCAACTCTAGGCTAGGCCTACAGACGCCAAGGCCCTGCTCTCACCAGACCTCATATAGAGTCAGTAATTCCTTTCCGACCCAGCTAGATGATTGCTTTTAATTTCTCAAAAAGTGTCACATGATTTCTTCCCAGGCTGAGTCTCTCCCTGAGTGAGAGAATCATATATTCTGGTGGGGGAAACCAAAAGGTGGCTCACTAGTGTGTGTCTGGTGCTGCTTGTGTAGGGTGAAGGGAGAGAGGGCTGCAGGTGGATGTGCCGACAAGGTGTGAGTGGAGGGAGCTGTGTGGGGATCTGGGTGCATGTTCCAGGCCTAGGGCATATTTGGTGCAAAGGCCGTGAGGTGGGGCAAGCACTTGAGGGTATCTAAATCCATTGCTGGGACAGCATAAGCAGGTGGGGAAGCAGGGGATGTGGTCAGAGAGGCCAAGGGTGGGGATGGGGAACAGAACTGTCTTGTGGGGTCTGGGCACCACAAGAGAACTTGGGTATCTGCTCCTAAATGGAACCCTCTGATGGAGGGACAGGGTCTGGCCTTACTTTTGTCCTCTTTTTTTTTTTGAGTTGTTGTCTCACTCTGTTGCCCGGACTGGAGTGCAGTGGCCGCTCCGGCCACCGCAGCCTCGACCTGTGGCTCCGGCGATCCTTTCCTCCTCAGCCTTCCAAGTAGCCAGAATTACAGGCACGCGCTACCACACCCGGCTAATTTTTTGATTTGTTGTAGAGATGAGGTCTCACCAAGTTGCCCAGACGGGTCTTGAGCCCGCGGGCTCAGGCAATCCACTCACCTCAGCCTCCCAAGGCATGGGATTACAGGCTGAACCACTGAGCCCGGCGTCTTTTTTTTTTGGAATCAGTGTCACTCTCTTACATGGGCTCAGGCAATTCTTCCACCTCAGCTTCCCAAGTAGCTGGGACTACAGTGCTGTGCTACCATGCCTGGCTAATGTTTTTATTTTTATTTTTATTTTTCTAGAGATGAGGTCTTGCTGTGTTGTCCAGGCTGGTCTCAAACTCCTAGGCTCAAGTAATCCTCCCACTTCAGCCTCCTAAACTGCTGGGATTACAGGCATGAGCCGCCGCATCTGGCCTTTTTTTTTTTTTTAAACTACTTTGACCTAGCAGTCAGCTTTTTTGTTTGTTTGTTTGATTTGTTCTGTTGTTGAATGGAAATTTCAGACACATGAAAATGGAGAGAGTGGGTGTGATAAGCCCACTTGTGTCCATCACCAGCTGTGGACCCTTACCCTCCCACCTGTAGGTCTGCCTGCTCCCACCGCACTCCTTGCATGATGGTAATGCCGGTCCCAGACTTGAACAATTCATTGTGTAGTGCTAAAAGATAAAGGACTTAAAACAAGGAGTCACAATTCCATTCTCACCCTGAAAAAGTCACCAGGAAATTCTCTTCCTCATGGAATATCCAGCCAGTGGTCAGATTCCTTCGGTTGTCCCCTAAATTTTTTTTTTTAGAATTTTCAAGTCAGAATTTTTAGAAGTCCACACAATTGTGTGTGGTTGAGGTCCCTAAGTCCCTTAATCTAGAAGTCCCCCCTACTTTTTTTTTTCAGCTTATTTGTTTGAACTTGTTTGACGGCCCTGGTCACTGGGTGGGGCTTACTGGGCAGGGAGACAGTCAGGAATTTGTTGCAGTAACCAGGTGAGGGAATGGGCAATTCTGGAGGATGAGCTGGCTGGGCAGCTGGCAGGAGTGAGAGGTAGAGCTGTCAGGTTCAAGTCCCTGGGAGGATGGGCCATTTCCTGTCATGGACCAACTTCTAGAGGAGGAGGAGGAGGAGGCTAGTGAGATCACCCAGGGGTAAGTTGGGGGCCAATGGAGGATCCAAGGAAGGTCATTCAGGAATTGGGTATTGTAGGATGAAAAGGAGTTTGTTTTTTTTTTGAGTTGGAGTTTTACTCTGTCACCCAGGCTGAAGTGCAGTGGCACGCTCACAGCCACTGTAGCCTCGACCTGCTGGGCTCAAGCAATCCTTCTGCCTCGGCCTTCCAGGTAGCTGGAATTACAGGCATGTGCCACCATGCCTGGCTAATTTTTCTTGATTTGTTGTAGAGATATGGTCTCCCCATGTTGCCCAGGCTGGTCTTGAACCTGTGGGCTCCAGTAATCCTCTTACCTCGGTCTCCCAAAGTGCTGGGATTATAGGCATGAGCCACTGCACTTGGCTGAAAAGGAGTTTCTTTTTTTTTTTGAGTAGGAGTCTCACTGTCACCTAGGCTGGAGGGTAGTGGTATGTTCCCGGCCACCGCAGTCTTGACCTGCTGGGCTCAGGTGATCCTTCCACCTCAACCTTCCAAGTAGCTGGAACTACAGGCACACGCTACCACACCCGGCTAATTTTTTGATGTATTATAGAGATGGAGTCTCACCAAGTTCCCAGGCTGGTCTCGAACCCATGGGCTCAGGTAATACTCTCACCTCGGCCTCCCAAAGTGCTGGGATTATAGGCATGAGCCACCGTGCCCGGCCTGAAAAGGAGTTTCTTAATGGTATGGGGGATAGAGAAGCAGCTGCTGTCCTTCTGGTTCCCTGCTCTGGCAGCTGACATGGTGTTTCACCTCCCTTCTTTGACCTCTGCTGAGTTCCTGCCCTGGTCCCTGGTGGTCCTCATTGGAATGTTCAAAGCCTTCAAGGGTGACCGGCCTTCCCATGTGCCTTCTCCCCAGGGAAGTACCACTGCCCGGTGCTGTTCACTGTGTTCACCAACAACACCCACATTGTGGCTGTCAGGACGACTGGCAATGTCTATGCTTATGAGGTGGGTCCTTACCTTGGGCGGTGGGAACTGTGGTAGGAAGACCTCAGATGTATGCTCTGGGGATACACTGGGTACTGCGGGCATGTGCTGTCCTTGTGGGGTTTACAGGCACAGGTGCAGGGCGTCCAAAGCTCTGGTGAGGTAGCCTTCCTGTTTTCAGATAGGTCAAGAAAAGTGGAGGTGAGGGGGTAGGGGTGGTGTTTCCCACGGCTTAGACCTGGAATTCAGGCGGTCCTGACTGATCAGGGGGCCCTTATCCCCCAGAGGGTCCTCTCATGTCTTCTCCAGCAAAGACCGGGCCCTTGGAGGGCACCTGTGCTCTGAGGACAGCCTCCAGAGCTGCCAGGGGAGTGCCAGCCCACTGTCCCCATCAGGAGTGGGTCTCAGGCTGAGGGGATGGGTTTTGGCCAGGAGTGGGTGGGTGTAGGGAGGAAGGGAAGAAGCAGCAGTGTCCACATGTATATTGCTCAGGGATGGGGACAGACCCCACATCACAGGAAGCCCGCGTCTGTGCCATTTTCATTGTTGCACCTGCACATTTGCAGGGTCCAGGGCCAGTACTGCTCCAGGGATTCTGGGGGCCACTTCTTGCCAGAAGCCTGCACACTGTGTGGTCAGCCCTTGTGGGTGGAACGAGAGTACAGGTAGACTGTGTCTCATGAGGGCAGGCTTCTCATGTGATCATGCCCTGCTTCCCCAGCTCTAGCATTGTGCCTGGCACACAGGAAGTACTCAGTGAAGGTGGGTGTGAGGGTGGGAGCTCACTGAGCCTGTGTGCTGGTCTGTGCTGGGCACAGGTTGCCTTTGTGGGGGCTGCTGCTGTAAGCCTGTGGTGTGCACACATAGTCTCCATCCACTCCTCCCTTCTCAATGGTGCCAGGCTTGGGGTGGCTCCAGGCACCTCTGCTTGGAGGCCATGTGTCAAGGCTTGGGGCAGGCACCGAACACTACTTCCCTCCTGGTTGCAGGCAGTGGAGCAGCTAAACATCAAGGCCAAGAACTTCCGGGACCTGCTGACTGATGAGCCCTTCTCCCGGCAGGACATCATCACTCTCCAGGTGAGTGTCCCTCCTCACCAGGAAGGGATCCCTAAACCTCCGTGTAGCTCCCCTGCCTACTCTGCTCGCCATGCTGGGCTCGGTGATATCTTCTCTGGCCACTCTGCCTGGTTGTGGCTCCTTGCTGCTCTCAGCCCACCCAACAGCCACTCCAGGCCTTTGCACGAACCACTTTACAACTCCTGATTTCCACCCTCCATGTCAAGACCCCTCATCTCTGTCCCCAAAACCATCTGGGATATCGGAAAGGCTACTCTGTAGGCCTGACTCTGTGCCAGTGCCTCAAGGGCAGGACTGGTGCATGCTCTGAGCTCCAGTGTCTGGCATAGGTATGTCCCTGCAGGTGTCAGAGAACTTGGAGTGAGTTGATGAAAAACACTGACTTAGAAAAGTTCTAGGCTGTGCATGGTGGCTCATGCCTATAATCCCAGCACTTTGGGAGGCCAAGATGAGAAGATTACCTGAGCCCAGGGGTCCGAGACCAGCCTTGGCAACTTGGTGAGACCGCATCTCTTCAATAAATCAAAAATTTAGCTGGGTGTGGTGGCGCAAGCCCATAGTTCCAGCTACTTGGAAGGCTGAGGTGGAAGAATCTCCTGAGTCCAGCAGGTCGAGGCTGCGGTGGCCATAAGTGTGCCACTGCACTCCAGCCTGAGCGACAGTGAGACTCCAAATCAAAAAAAAAAAAAAGAAAAGAAAAGTAGACACTGGCTGAGATGAAGCTGTGGGCCTGGGCCAGCTAAGAAGGTGGCCAGTTCCCTTCTGTGACTTGTTCCATTCTTTTTTTTATTTTTCGAGTTGGAGTCTCACTCTTTGCCCAGGCTGGAGTGCAGTTGCATGCTCATGACACTACAGCCTCGACCTGCTGGGCTCAGGCGATCCTTCTGCCTCAGCTTTCCGAGCAGCTGGAACTATGGGCATGTACCACCACACCCGGTTAAATTTTTGATTTATTGTAGAGATGAGGTCTTACCAAGTTGCCCAGGCTGGTCTCCAACCCGTGAACTCAGCTAATCCTCTCACTTCGGCCTCCCAAAGTGCTGGGATTATAGGTGCTAGACACCATGCCCGGCCACTTGTTCCATTCTAATTGTAGTTGGCCTCATGGCTGCTCACATCCTTGTCCTGACCTAAGAGCAAGGGATACTGGTAAGCTGTGTGCCTGGAGGTAGAGGACATGGTTCAGTGACAGCATGACAGCAGCTAGCGTGTCTCTGTCCCCGTCCCTGCCCCTACTTGTTGCCCTGCCTGGGCAGACCCATCCCTCTCCCCCTCCTTCACCCCATTCCCTGCTCATTCACCCCCCCACCTCAGTGCAGCCCTGGCCTCTTCCCTCTCTTGGCCCTGCCGATCCTTTGATGTGTGTGATCTCTATTTGGACACAGGCTGGGGCCCTAACTTTCATGCTGGGTTAATTCTGCTGGCTGGTCTCTTTCTGCCACAGGACCCCACCAATTTGGACAAGTTCAATGTCTCCAACTTCTTTCATGTGAAGAATAACATGAAAATAACAGACCCAGGTATTTACAGCCAGGGGCTAGTATGGGTGAGAGGGTTGTGGGTGAAGTAGGGACGGTGCTCCCTGGGCAAAGCCTCTACCTTTCTGGGGTAGGAGAGTCCAGGCCTAGGCAGGCCTTTTTTGGAGTTGAGTATCTCACTATGTTGCCCAGGCTGGAGTGCAGTGGCAAGATCACTGCTCACCTCAGCCTCAACTTCCTGGGCTCAGGTGATCTTTCCACCCTCCTGAGTAGCCACAACTACAGGTGTGTGCCACCACACCTGGCTAATTATTTTTTGTGGCAACAAGCTCTCACTATGTTGCCCAGGCTGGTCTCAAACTCCTAGGTGCAAGCAGTTCTCCCACCTCAGCCTCCCAGAGTGCTGGGATTATAGGTGTAAGACACTGCACCAAGCCAGGCCCTGCATTTTCTGAAGTGATGTTTAGCTTCAGATGTTCAGAGAATACAAGCCAACTGCTACCTCAGACAAGGCATGGGGTTGAATTTTGCAGTGCTAGGACACTGTCTCATGCTGCCTTCCCCAGCCCTGGCCAGGCACC
Source organism: Tarsius wallacei (assembly GCA_963574415.1). Lineage (NCBI taxonomy): Eukaryota > Metazoa > Chordata > Mammalia > Primates > Tarsiidae > Tarsius > Tarsius wallacei. The sequence goes on from CAUYQG010022732.1 coordinate 11,870, forward strand.
TCTGGGATTCCTCTTGATCTGCTCTGCCTAAGGCATAGTAATGGAGACATCACTGTGATGGAGACTCTGGGCCACATCAGGCCTGTGTTCCATGGCTAGCTGGGCCTTGGTTCCTCTGCTCTCTGCAGATAGACCTGTGCTGTCAGTGAGCAGGTTGTGGAGTGCATGGAGTTCCTGCATATTCTTGGCTCACTCAAGGCAATTATGGAGCTTTGGAGGAGCCAGTAAGATTCATACTCAGAGGTCAACAGGCCTTGCACTGTGGAACAGTGTCCCGGGCACTTGTGGATGAGCTGAGCGATGAATGAACCAGTTAGGATCTAGGGAGGCCAAGCGCACACTGGGGAGATGGAACGCAGGAGACCCAGAGGCTGGGGTCTGGGGCTTGGCAGGCAGCAGGTGCCCTCGAGTGGGCACAAATGAAGCATTTCACATCTGAAAAGACACCAAACACTTCTGTTATTTTAAATAAATAACTTTTAAAATTACAAATAAAAATGTATATATACTATAAAGAGATTGCAATATATGCATAAATACAAAGAAGAAAATACAAATCAGCCCTAAATCTGCCTCCTGAGACCCTCATCAACTGCATGTGGGAGACTCCCAGACCTGTGGCTGGGCACTGTGGCACTCTGTATGCTTGGGCACCTGGCCTCACTGTGTCCACCTGTGCTTCCATGACACAATGGCGGCAGTGTGGGGCCTGTGCCATGACTGGGCAGGCATGGCCTCACTGCCTGGGGTTTCCACTGTTGCAGTTGGCTCTGGATTTGTGTCCCCATCTAGCACCTAGGAATGCTGCTAGGGCTTGGCTACTCAGGGCTGTGCTCTGTTGTATAGATGAAGAGAAGGCCAAGCAGGACCCATCG
>CAUYQG010022737.1:0-34763 GCA_963574415.1 Tarsius wallacei
CCCACTGAAGCCTCGAACTCCTGGGTTCCAGCGATTCTCCTGCCTCAGCCTCCCAAGTAGCTGGGACTACAGGTGTGTGCCACCCCACCTGGCTAATTATTTATTTTTCTTTGTCGAATCGGGGTCTTGATGTGTTACCCAGGTTAGTCTTGATCTTTTGACTTCAAGCGATTCTCCTGTATCAGCCTTCCAAAGTGCTGGGATTACAGGCCAATGTAACACCTTTAAAAAAAAAAAAGTCCTGCAACAGGGTCCTTTGCACCTCAGATGATGCATTGCACCACGAGGGATTTGGTGAACTGCAAATCAAATCATGTATTGCTTTAGAGGATGCTCTGAAGTTGTGTTCACTCAGGCTGCATATTGACCACATACGGCACCATGTTGATGGTTGCTAGAGTCACAATCCCAGGACAGATATCGTGATGACATGCCTCATTATTTCTCTTCCAGGCTCTCTTCACTTCTTTTCCCAGCCTCCCCCCAAACAGGCAGAATGGTTATATAGGAAATCTAATGCTGTCATGTAACTGAAGTGCTGTGTTGGAAGTTTTAGACAGAAATCACATAGGCAGCTGCATGACAACCACTGACGATTTCTCAGGCCTTCCTCCAGTGCTTTCCTTTCCTGGTATGTGCGTGACATTTCTATCAGGTGACACACTCAGTGCATGTGTCAGGCCTTCTCCTCAACAAGTCTGCTGGTGTATGATGATAAATAGTGCCGTGATCTGCAGTGATTCCCGCCCTGCCACATTCTGGCAAAGGTCGCCTAGCAACTGTTGTTATGGGCAACACCAGCATGTTTAGTTTAATTCAGTGGCTATAGGACATCTTTGGTCTCCTGATGGAGGTTCAAGTTTATGCCCTGGAGATTAGGACCTCCCTCGAAAATCCACACCCATTATAACCTCCCTTGCACCTGCCTAAGGTTTAACTATTATTACTAAATTTTCCCACTTAACAAGATCAAAACTGCCATTCTAAAGCTATCACACCTTCCACACAGGCGGTGGGAAAGACTTAGTATCTGATTTTTATTGCAAGGTAACGCAGCTTGACTTCATTCTCTCTTCCCTCTTTAATATTCACAACATTGACTTCAAAATGGTTTCCAAACTATGGAGCCTGGTATAAAAATAAAAAGTAAAAACAGAAGGAAAGAAAGTCCTTTATTAAGCCCCTGCTGGGATCCCTTTCTCTTTAATGCACTTCAAAAAAAAATTTTTTTTTCATCCTGGACAATTTTGCATTCAGATGCATCAACAGAACCATGCTGAAAATGTCTGTGTTGGTGGATTACACCACCCCCTACTGATTGATCCTCTTAGTGGCCCAGTATTTTGCAAATGAAGAAGCAGTTACCTCTGTTCTGTTGGCTATTAATTCTGCCTACATAGGTTTCTGCTGGTTTAATGAGCGCTGGATGTCTTCCACCAAAATGCAGTGCTTTCAAGGTGTATAATAAAAGAGCCTATAAAAATAGCTTATCATAAAATAGCTCAGCTAAGGAAACTTTAATTTTTGTCACCATATTTATAAAATAGCCAGTCACTCCCCATTCAGAGGAGACAATGTGTATCCCAAGGAAGATTAGCTTTGATCTGATCTCTCAATAATAACTGGTTGAAATTATCTGAACCTGTAATTTGAAACCGCCACTAGAAACTTTCTGTAATTGTCAGCATTTTCGGGACAACCTTGTTGTATTCAGGTGAGGCTAATTATTCAACAATAATTGAGATTTCCATCTAGCATAAGAGATTTCAACTATGAGTTTATTTTTCATTCTCGGTTGAAAAAGGGCCTTCTATTCTTGAAAAGCAGAAGTACAAAGGCTTGAAGGACACCTGTGTGTTCCGACCCTTATCTTCGGAGTTTATCTCATTTACATTCAAATTACTTTATTTGCCAACACAGAATCCCACAGTGATTCGAAGCCCCTTCTACAGAGTATTGAAGGAGATTTGTTGTTCCTTTCTAAAAAAAAAAAAAAAAAAAAAAAAGCCAAGTGAGAATTAAACAAAGCTGTTGTCAGGAACAGAAATTACAAAAATGAAATAAAAGACCAGAAGAGCCGTCAAGGTGTCTGCATGTCCATCTCTGTCTACAGAATGGGAGGAGCACCTTTCTGAGGACCGGAATGCCACACATGCTAGGAATTTCTGGGGTGCTTTAGGCAGAGTGAGGACATCCTGTGGCTATCTTTTGTTTTCCTAAGCTGTGTCACCACCAAGTTGCTTTGCTAGGAATACTGACACAGGAGTGGGGGCTAGTGGACTGCTGTTTTATAAGACAGTGATGGAGAGTAGCCTGGTCTAATGGGTGTCAAATTGTCGGAGGACTTGTTCCCTCATCTCCATCCTAACTCTTCAAAGCAGTTGTACCTGTTGTCACCTTAAGGACACAGTCTTAGGAAATTAAAACCCCTTCAGGCTTGGGAACTAAGACGTGAAAAAAGTCACCATTTCGAAAGTGAAAGGGGATACAACAACACAGAGAAAACAGGGACGGACTCGAATGATTGGATATTTATGACATCAGGAGTCACATGGAGGTTGGGGAGGGGAAGGAGAACCCCCAAAGATCATGCTCTATTCCCCAACTGTTCTTTTCTAACTCAATAGGGTGTCGTTAGATACATCTAGTACACCTAAAAGCCAGACGCTAACTAAAATCAAAAGCACTCCTCAATTTAATTTTACTCTCACAAATCTCTAAGGGACTACATTATTATATTAGATTTTGCAGATATTTCTTACATGTCGTTGCTAAGGATGTTAGAGAGATTCAGTGATAGATAGCCTATAGCTATAGGTAGTATATTAAAGGTAATAAGAAATGACCAAAGTCCAATAAAGATAAACAAGGATAACTTCTGTGTTTCATGTTCTTTGTAAGGATTTGAAGTATAACCCATGCCTCTAGCAGATGACCTCTGAACAAAATTACAAAGTAAAACAAGGAGAAGGGGGCAATAAATGCCAAATTAAGTCATGATGAATGGGATGCAGGAGGGACCCTGTCCTTTGTACACATAAGGTGAAACAAAACAACGAATACTCCAAAGTCTTCACAGCGAGGTCAGACTGGGAGTCATAAGTCAAAGGGACGCTGTTGATGAGAACGGAAAATGTGGAACACAGTATGGAGGCACCTCAAATAATTAGAAATGGAATTACCATATAATCCTGTAATTCCACTCCTGGGTGTATATCCAAAGGAGTTGAAAGCAAGGACTCCAACAGATATTCCAAGACATCAATGCTTTTGGCAGTCTTATTCATAAGAGCTAAAAGGTGGAAGAAAATCATGTTCCTGAGGCAGGCAGGTTTTCTTAGGCAGCTCTAAATTAGAATAGGATGAGCATTCAGACATCTTTCTTATCCATATACAACCATCACCCAACCAACAAGGCAATATCAGACCTGACCAGCTTGCAAATTGGAATGTGGAACTACCAGAGCAGTAAATCACAGAAACAATAGGGAATTGCCCCAAACACAGGCATGATGTTCTAAGAAAAACCCAAATCCAGTTAGACAGTAATTTTCATAATTTAGAAGGTCCTTGTGAACTTAAAGGTTGGGAGATGGTCATCAAAGCTCGTGACCAGACATCTGAAGAGTTCTGCTCTTAGCTCATGGTTTGCTTAATCATCATTGAAAAAGTTACAAAGTTTCTCGTCAAAGGCAAGCATGTGTACTCACTTAAGGGACCCACGCGCTCTCTTGAGCATGCCTCTTTCTAATGAATTCTGTCTTAAGCTATACTTTGGACTTGCTCTGAAATTCCTTTCTGTGGCAAAATCAAAGAACCCATGGAGCAACACACTGTACGCCAACCATCATCATACCATTGCAGATGGGTATGGTATATATAGTAGGTATACCACAGTTTATGTATACACGCACACACACACACACACACACACACACAATAGAATATGATTCAGCCTTAAAAAGGAAGGAAATTCTAACCCATATGGATGAACCTTGAGGACATTATGCTAAGTGAAATAAACCAGTCGCAAAAAGATGAATATTGTATGATTCCTTGTATATGAGGTACTTAGAATACAGTGGTCAAATTCATGGAGGAGATAGGCAGTAGAATGGTGGTGGGGGAAGGACTGAGGGAGAGGAATGGGAAGTTCTTGTTTAATAGGTATGAAGTTTTGGCCAGCCTCGGTGGCTCAGCCTGTAATCCTGTGCTTTGGGAGGCCGAGGTGAGTGAATTGCCTGAGCCCATAAGTTTGAGACCTGTCTGGGCAACTTGGCGAGACCTCATCTCTACATTAAATTAAAAAAAAATTAGCCAGGTGTGGTAGCACGCACTTGTAGTTCCAGCTACTTGGAAGGCTGAGGCGGAAGGATCGCCAGAGCCCAGCAGGTCAAGGCTGCGGTGGCCGGGAGCGACCACTGCACTCCAGTCTGGGTGACAGATTGAGACTCCGACTCAAAAAAAAAAAAAAAAAGTGATAAATTGACAAAACTGATCAATGAACTTTGTATACTATCTTTAAAACAGTTGAGTATGGAGACATTTAACAGCTCTCCTTTGATGATCTAAGATCTAATAAACAAATTGTGAAAAGGAGTGCAAATATTAAGTTTTTTCTCAGGAATGTATAATCTTGGTATTCAGTTATTAAACATGACACTTTAGAAACATCTCATCAATATTTGTATCTTAACAAACTCACCCATTTGGAATTTAGGCAAAAAATAGTCACTGGGGAAAAACAAAAATGACAATAAAAATACCAAGGGCATTGTCTTAGAGTTCATGTTGAAGTCTTGACTCATGGACAAAGATGTAGTCAAATTTTGCATACACATTGTTAAGATGTTCATCAATATAGTTAATCTATCCATATAGTGGTGAAGTTGCTACACTTATTAGTTTGCTAATTATCATTAGAGACAGGTCCTGTAATAATTTAACATGTAAAGCACCTACAGATATTACATTTTCCTTTTCTATTTGTACACAACTGGACTCCATTTCCCAACCTCCCTTGCAATTGGAGTGACCACTTGTGTGGTTTCTAGTCATTGGAATGCACAAGGATAATACGTGTACTATTTCTGGAACAAGACATTTAAGTAGCTATGTGACCTCTCTACACTCTCTCCTTGCACCTTCCAGATATTGACAATGGTCTTGCATCTCAGGAGCAAGATGCAAGGTGCCAGAGTCCCTGATCCTGTTCTGTTTCATTTTAATCTTTTAATGTGCTAAATCTGCTGACCAAACTGAGTGATATATTTCTACGTGCCTCACTGGTACCAGTAGGCATGGCCTCTTCTACATAGATATCTGGCTGTTTATACTCCTGTAGTTCCCAGACTTTCTGCCCCAAAGTGCTCAAAGCCTGTCCTTTTAAGAATAGGTGGTAGAGTTTGTTTACACAGAGTTCAACAAGTCTCCCTTTATAATCCCAGATACTTCACTTATCACATGTTATTAAATAAAATTGTGCAAGATAAAAATTATCTTGTTGCTGATTTATGAGTGTTATAGAGCTTATTGCTACAAGAGGGAGGAAAAAGACCATCTTGATTGATTTTTCCCCCCGAAAGATAGCAACTTTTCCTCTTAACCCAACAATTACTCAGATGTTCTTTCCAATATGGTTCCAAAATCTTCTATAAATATTTCCCAGGTAAACAAATGACTTGATCTGTCTTAATTCACTGTAAAACAATTTTTAAAATTTCACCACGTATGAGTTACAAATTCATGGAAAATACTTGTATTTTGCCCATGGAATAACTCTTCAGATCCTCATTCTAGGACTGCAAATGCTTATTTTAGGCATAATTTTAAGAAAGTAGTTTTCTTAACTTCTAGCCAAATAGAAAGAGGAGACAAATTGCCACAGAAGGAAGTACAAAGAATAGAAAAACGTGGCAGATAAGAATTAGGCTACAAAACTTTATAACAATGTGGGAGGAAACCAATGTAAGATTCAGTGAAAATCCCACACCCCAATAATCATTGAGGGCCACTCTGTAATAATATATAACATTGCATATATTTATAATGAGAGGTCATCAATAAAGCAATATGTTAAATTACATACATACAAAGCTTTGGAAAGCATGGTAAATATTTAGAGAATTTTTCATCCAAAATGTTGGATACTTCCTCCTGATGTTTAAAGAGAAAATGCTCAGTTACTGGGAAAATAGAACCCAAACAAATTTTTTGGAGTGGTGTTGTCTTTACTCACCCTATCTCTTGTCTCTCTAGACTTGCATAAAGCATTTTGCATACTGATACTAATTATTGCAATATGTATTTGTTTAAATATTTCTTTTTTGCTGTTTTTGTCTCTGTTTTTTGAGTAGGAGTCTCACTCTGTCACCCAGACTGGGTTGCAGTGGCCGCTGGGCTCCAGCGATCCTTCCGTCTCAGCCTTCCAAGTAGCTGGAACTACAGGTGTGCGCTACCACACCCGGCTAATTTTTTTAAAATTTTTTTTATTGTAGAGATGAGGTCTCGCCAAGTTGCCCAGGCAGGTCTCGAACCCACGGGCTCAGGCAATCCACTCACTTCAGCCTTCCAAAGCGCGGGATTACAGGCTGAGCCACCAAGCCCGGCTTAAATATTTCTTATAATGGATAAATCGAGTAAATAAAGTTTAATCCTTCTTAATGATTGTTTTTTAGATCATGAACTAGAACTTAAGAAAACTCAGTACATATTTCTTATTATATCTAACTCGTACTATTTCTTGCTTGCTCTTATGATTAAAAAAAAAAATGGAAGGACCCGGGGACAGAAATGTGAAGTAACATAGAAATGTGGCAAAGTTAAAAGAATAAGGATTTTAGAATCTATGAGAAGTGTGTCTCACCGCATACTACATACTAATTGTGTGACCCTGAGCAATATCATCTCTGACATTCAATTATCACGTCTATAAAATGGGGACAAAAAGTCTCATGGGTAGGTTGTACATGTTAAACCAGATAATGAATGCAAAAAAAAAAAAAAAAAAACTAGCCCCGTGTCTGCTGTACTCTTTATTATTTAAATTATTTTGATACTTTAACTTACTACATAACTTATTTTGATAACTGCTTCCCAAGAATTGAGATGCATATATACTATTGCTGTGTAAGTGAAGAGATTAAAGTCATGTATGTGAATTTTCTTAACATATTTTCTGATTAAATCTTTGCCTAAAAGTAGTGTGAGACTGACATTAATAAGAACACTCAGTTTGTGTGGATTTGCTGAAGTGCGATTCAAATCGATTTAATGAGTTTAAGTTTGAAAAGTACCAACATGTCTTGGAAAATAATTATTAGGAATTTTCTTTATGGCACTAATTTTCCATTCACATGAATGAGGCTTAGTGAAGCTGTCATAATCATCTTGTAATGATACAAGTGGAAAGTCTCAGAGATGATGTTATAATGATAAGGTAAAACAAAGTGCTGTCAATACCATGGTGTACTAAGAGGATAATAAAGACTTTCAGTATTATAAAATGCTAACTAGGGATACATCCATTTGAGGTGTAATCCTAACATTACCTTTTTACTAATTTTTCCACATGAGAATTCATAGTGGAGTACCACTATCTGTGTAGCAGAATACTTTTGGATGAGATATCTGAGATCTGGATGTGATCTAGAGTTAGAAGTGAAGTGATAGAGAACAAATAAACTCTCATTATCTATTTTGTTGAAGCACATGGTAAGCAAATACATGTCGGGGAATAAAAAGACGAGTAAGATGTCCTCAGGGAAAGAATGATACCCATGAACCCAGCATGATATAATTTAAGAATCAACATAGTGAATCTACAAAGTGACATTCCTTTCTATGAATGGCCTGAGCAAAAGGTAGAAAAAGAGACCGTAACTGTACACAGTACATTTATCCTGAGATTAAATGGGATACTGTAACAAAATTACAGGGCCTAGGAATTGGACTAATTAGTCCTCAACCATACTGTTTTGTTGTGGATTTTTTATATTTATTATTTCCTGACTACATATACGTGAAATAATCAGGCTCGATGTTGAATATTTGACATAGCCTGGGATGTGGAACTTCATTTCAGTAACTGTAGTTCTTCTTAGTTGCCATGGTTTAGGAAACTTGTGAATAGTTTCAGGGAGACCTGCCCTTTCTTTTTTACATAGTGCTTATGAGTAAGACGATAACTTATCTCACCATGCTCATTGCATTGATCTTAACAAGCCTCATATAGAAGAATGTGTTGGCGAGACAGATGATCGCCAGTGTCACCTGAAAATACCTTGAGTTGCTGCGAAAGGATAAAGTGTTTGTTCACACATAGAGGATAAAAGAGGACAAGGAAGACATCATGGTCAGGCAACAGAAGAAAGATCAGGATGACAGTGTCAAAAAAGCCACTGAGCAGAAAGTTATCAAAAAGACATTTGCACTGTGGGGTACTACCGGAAGGTGAAGATTTAGAAAGAGTTAACAATGTTCACCTACAGAATATTGTGGACTAACTAGACTGCTCAAGTTCAATGCACTATCAGTGGTGTATGAACTTGTGATCTCTCAGCACACTACAATCAATCACTTCCAAATCTTTCAATCAGTCCACTTAGTGTTAAAACTAACCCAGTTATTGATATAACTCACTTTATTTGGATTTAAGTCCCTTCAGATGCTATGGCTTAACTGTGAGAATTGCTGCTATTGTTACAATAATAATAATAGTTTGAATTTAGTTAGATTTGTTTGTTCGTTCATAGAAAAGGCTCCCCAAGAAGAGACCAGGGTTATCTTTTTCTTTCTTTTTCACTTTGGACACTAGATTTTCAATCCATGAAATAATTATCCAAATAGAAGGAGCGTATTAGCTAAGAACAAAATATATATTCTATTAAAATCAGAGCTGATAAAACCCCAATCTCATAGACCAAAAAGGCACTGAGGCCTAACTTCTTATCCAAAGATTTCTAGGAAACTACCTGAGCAGATTGCTTCTAGTTAAGAAGGTACTCTCAGGGTGGAAGTGTACAGAAGCAGTTTAGATTCTATTTTGCTACTGTATTGAAAAACTATTTCTAAATAATCATTCACCTTCTACATCACCCAGCAATATGCTTATGAAAGCTGTTTTCTTTCTTGTAACTACAGGTGTCAGATGCATCAAAAAAGCAGAAGTGCCCTTTCAGCTCTTCTCTGTGCCATTCCTTGTCAATTTCATGCTGCCTACAGCAACAACATAATACTGAAAACAGCAATGATGTCACTAGAAGTGCTCTGTGATTGACAAAGAAGAGCAGTTGTAGTCAGAGGTGACTCCTCAGAGAATTCAGAACTGACTCGATGTCCTCCAGGGGCTTATCCCTTGATTTGAAAGAGGGATGAAATATTCTCTGCATGAGAGAGCAGAGATGGGGAGTTATATAGGTATGTACGGATGGTCAGTTATTCTAAAGGTAGTTAGACACAGGACAGGCTGAGGTCTTGGTTAGGTCCTCTGTAACAAGTCCCAGGAGCCCAAAAATGTGATGACAGTGAGGCACATTTCTCAACTCTCACACTTGTTGAAATGAGTGGAAGGTGGCATTTGTTTGGAAATCCCTTCCCAGCCTTTGTTCCCAGAACCCAGCATTCATTTTCCTGTGCCTACATACGTAGTTCCTTAGATAAACACTACTACTGCAACAAATCACAGAGTGCCAGGCATTACCAGATGGTTACATAGAATTAAAAATATATGCAAAAAATAAGTTCTAAAGCAAAAAGGGATAAAGATATAACTCTCACTAATTCCTAAAATTGCCTGTCATTACAGCCAAGCTGCTACAAACACTGTCTTTATCCACCTGATCTTTGTTCCCATCATCCTTCTCCTCTGAAATTCTCGGAACTTCCCTATTCATGAAATCCTATCTACTTACTAAAAAACAGTTAAAGTCTCACATCCTTCACGAACTCTTTCTTGACAATTTATGTGCAGTGATTATACTGTTTTCTGAAATCCTATTGCCTGTCTTTTATTTGTCCTTTAATCATGGCTGTCTTTTTCTACCATTTTAGAATCTCTTCTCTTCAACAGAATCTGCATTTCTCAAGATTAGCAGCCATTTTTAAATTCTTCCCTCTGCTGAACCTGCATGACATGGACAAGATAGAAAATATTCTGTAGGGAAAAGAATAAGGACTTTCAAATCTGCAGGCTGGGAGTGAATTGTAAAGAATTACAAACTGTGTAGACTAAGCAAAGTATAATTAGAGGAAGTTTCTTTCAGAAAGAAACTGACGTTCTCAGTTTCCCCCTTTCCTTTCAAATGATATTTTTCTATCTTCAGTGGGAGATAGAATAGTCTGATGGATTTAGACTGCAAGATTTGAATCCAGATTTCAATGTGTGATTACATATGGCTTTGGGGGAATTTACTCACTTCCCTGTGTCTCAATTGTAAAATGGGGCTAATAAAAATTTTTCTCTTAACATCACTCTTAGTATTAACTAAACTAGCATATATAAAGTGCTTAGAATAATGCTCTAAACATATTGAATGCTCAATAAACACTGGCTATTATTTGATGATTAAATTTATTCTCATTAGCTTAGTAGCCAATTAAATTTCCCTCTGGTTTCTTTCTAGGTAGAGGTTATTTGTTTGAAGACTGAATCCCACTGGTTAGAAACCAGTGATCTAGTAAGTATAGCTTTAGGCTGGATGTTAGGAAACCTGACTCCTCTGATCACTTCTTTGGGCTAATCACAGAAATTTCTGGATTATAGATTGTATTTGGCAGATGATGGCTAACTATCTACCAAACATGTGTGTCTGCCTTCCATAGTACACAATTATTGCTGGGAAGTAGCTGCCACCCAGAGACTGTACTTCCTAATAAAACACAAGCAGAAGTGATGTGTGTCACTTCCAGACTAAGTATGCCCCCTTCATTCCCTTTTCATTGGCTTGATGTAGACAAACACAATGGCCTTAGAAGACACATGTTGAAGACACTAGGGTCATTAGATGGGAAGAGTCTGGGTTCTTGACTTAATGACTGTAGGAAAACAACATGCCAATCAGCAATGCACATGTTGAAATGTACATGTGCAAAATAAAATTCTATTCTGTTTAATAAATTATCTATTTTTAGGTTTGTTACAACATAGCTAGTATTATTCTAACTAATATGATGTTGCCCATCAGTAAATTGAAGAGGAGATGGGTAGACTTTTCTCCAATTTACTGGTAAGCTATTATGCAAGCTTAGCACAATGTTCTTGGAATACAGGCACTAAGTGAACAAGAAAATATTAACACATGCATTTACTTGGTGCTTCTGAAACTTTGATTTTAAATGGATTAATAATAGCTTACCAGTTCAAACCACTCATAAATTTACATGCTCTGAGTTCCAGAATATGTGCATTATAGCAGAGACTTAGAATCCTTAAGGTGTTTATTAAATAGGATCAATTATGGGGATAGGGAAGTGTTGGGGGAGATAATCATTTATCATTATGATAAACACCAGAGCAGCTTTAAGAAGCTGAGGAAGACTAGTTTGCCAATGAGTTAAGTTTTCAGAGATTTAATGAATTTCTGTCAAATGGTCTTACAGAGTAATCCAAATACACATCTTTTATTTTGCTTTTTTAAAGTATACAATCTTAAAACTGAAAAGGCATAAATAAATACATATTTTTACCTTCAGGTGTTTTTTTTAAGTACCTGTCACTAAATAATACCCAAACTTAGATTTGAATGTGAATGGCCCACCATCACATTATCTTTTAACACTTAATATTTTCAACACATACATTAATTTTAGTTTCCTCACAGAACACCCTGCCTGAAGACCCATGTCTAAGAAACTTTCAGATACTACTTTTCATCAGGTGCATAGTAAACTATGCATCATTAATAAAGCCTGACATCTTTGAAACACTGATATGGTTTAAAACTCCAAAATCAGTTGAATCGACCCTCTGTCCAAATAAATGCAAATCGCCTTCTTCTTGGTGTGAAACAGATATGTTTGGGGGAAGACTTCATAAAGCATACCCCTAACATTTATGGGTTTTAAGACAAGAATATAAATGGAAATACACAGGTCACATGTCTAAATATTTCAAAGTTGTAAACCTGGCTAAAAAAAATTTCACAAAATCATTTTCAAAACGATTACTTTTTTGGTGACAACTGAAAAGGCATAAATAAATACATATTAATACATGTTAATGCAAGTCAAGAATTTAGAACCATACCGGCCACATAGTGAGGCCCCAGTAAATGTTAGTTGTTATTGTTGGTGGTATTGATAATGATTACTTCCTCTCCTTGAGAGCATTACTTGATGAATAAATGACTTGGTGAATGATTATTGGGTCTTGAGGTTTTTTTTTTTTTTTTGGAACCCGGGGCTCCCTCTTGATTAATGAAACAGCGTCCGAGAGGGTGTATCAATACTACCAGACCCCAAATGCATACCAAAGTAATTGTAACAAAAGACTTTAAGCATTGGAGTCTCCATGGACATTAATTCTGCAATAAGTTTAAAAATGAGAATACTAAGATAATTTATTTAAATTTAGATTTATGTATGATAAGCTAAGTGCAATGTGAATGCTAAAGAAAGTGTTTAAAGGAAAGAATTGATCAAAATCAGTAATTCTGGTACTGTTGGATTAATACTTTGGCTTAGTAATGTTATCACTTAAAAGTAATGGGGTCAATATATATTTCTAGAAACAATCAGCAATAGTTCCTAAATTATAGTTGTGTTTCCTAGCACTGCTAAAATTAATGGTCTTGTAAAATTCCTATTATAAGAATATATTTTCATGTACTGAAAACTCTGCCATAAATTTTTTTACATAAATAATTATTTTTTAAAAAAATCAATAAGGCTATTTAAAAGTTTGGGGACTAAAAAAAGATTTTTTAAAAAGTTGCTTTGGAAGTAATTTATATTAAAAATCACCCTTCTTTCTATTATAATAATTTTAAAAGACTGTCTTTTCTATTAAAAATTTTAATTTAATTTTACAGGCAGTTACTCTATAAATAGAACGATCCATTTTAAATAGACAAGGTGAAGTATATAAATGACATTATTAGTGTTGCTACTAACAAGTTTTGAACTATGCATATTTACACATAAATAAAACCAAACCAGAGAGGATACAAATCTAAGAGTAAATGAATAATATGGGTGGCATACCTATTATTTCTTTAGTTCAAGGTGAAAATGGATCAAAATAATTGAGTATTATTGGCATCTTCTTGCATTACATATTAAAAATACATTGGTTAATAATTGACTAAAAAAGCAGCAATATTTGTATAAAACTATTAGATTGATCTTAACTTTCTCCTTGTATAATATTTTAAGTTATGGGTTGGAAGCTAATACCCCAAATGGCTGATGAAATTGATAAATAATCGTAAAACCCAAGCTACTGTATTTCAAGATAAGAACAGGCTGTGCTATTAAGACAGAAATGTTAAAAGTAGTTTGCACTCATATTTATGAATTAGGAGCACTTGGCTGTAACTGTCAATTAATACCACTGAGAAATAGACATCTCTTTAGAGGTAGTTACACTTTTTCAAAAGTTCTTTAAAACTTCCCAGTTTCTAAAATGTTTTATTCTAAAAATTTTAAACTTGCTATGTCTACCTAACTGCATTTACTGGTTAAACTTGTCCAGGGTCTGAGCACAACTCTTTTTTTTTTTTTGAGTTGGAGTCTCACTTTGTTTCCCAGGATGGAGTGCAGTGGTACACTCATGGCCACCCCAGCGTTGAACTGCTGGGCTTGGGTGATCCCTACGCCTCAGTCTCCCAAGTAGCTGGAACTACAGATGCACACCACCATACCTGGCTAATTTTTGATGTATTGTAGAGACAAGTCTCACCAAGTTGCCCAGGCTGGTCCTGAACCTGCGGGCTCAGGCAATCCACTCTCTTCGGCCTCCCAAAGTGCTGAGATTACAGGCTGAGCCACTGAGCCTGGCCTGAGTACAACTCTTAAAGATACTGAAGATATTGGAGACTTTTACCAAAACTTTACTTTTTAGTGTTAGTCACAGCTGTAGCCTACGTGGAATAAAGAAAGGTAGACAGTAATACAATAGGTAGATGTAGAGGGACAAAGTTTCAAACCTAACGAATTTGAATTCAAATCAATTTATCCTAATTAAAACATATAACTCACTGCACATTTGTGGAGTGCTAACCTGTACCAGGTATCAACAAAGGAGGCAAGTACAGAAGACAATGGGATCCTAAGTCGATCGCCTGATGTCTACCAGAGCACTCCCGCCCGCTTGCTTTTGGAATTCTCTGAAGAGAACCCATCAGATAACAATACATGGTAGACTTTAGAATTAAAGAAACTACTACATTTGATTTTAAATGATCATATATACTTTGTTTTCTGTCACAGCACTTAGTATTTAAAAAATACACATGGATGTGTGTGTGTCTCTTGTGTATGTGCATGTCTATTGCTTTTCCATACAGATTTTATTATTTATTTATTTGGGTTTTTTTGTTGTTTATTTATTTTTGTAGTTTTAATATTTCCTTTATTATTGATGTGTAATTGCTGGGCCACATGATGAATACTGTTTATTATGAGGCATGAGAACTGCATGTGTTATTATACTCAGAAACAACTTTCTGTGTCATTCTCGTGCATCCCCCCAAAATACGTAATCCAATACCACACAAACTGTACATTTAGTACATTTTTATGAATGAGTTGAATTCAGTTAACCAACTGATGTTATATGTTTTTGATAGATATTACAAAACCAGGTCAAAATCACTTAGGCTTTCAAGGCCAAGTTTGTTTGGAACTTCTTATTCTGTTTCTATCATTAAGAATTCTCTACTTTTTCTAACCTTAACTTTGGGCATTCCATTGTGATCAGCTCAATTTCACTTTCAGACCACAGAACAGTCCTGCGTATCCCCTCACTGATGATCTCCTTGGCAACTTTGTAACACCCTGTCTTTCTTCCTTACCTCTGTCTTTTGAACCTTCTCAGACCAATCTTTCATATTTCTTGATGATGTCCACACCTAGCTGGCTCTGTTCTTCTCTACTTCTCTGTCTCTGTGTCTTTCTGCCTCTGTCTCTGCCTCTCTCTCTCTCTCTCTCTCTCTCTGTCTCTCTCTCTCGCTCCCTTGCTCTCTCTCTCTCTCTCTCCTTCTCTGCTACTAGCTACTTTACTTACCTCTTCAGTAAGTTGTGTGTTTCCCCCATTTCTAAACCCACCCTCTTTTTTCAGCCCAACCCATTCCAGCCATCTACTGTTAAAACTATCTAAGTCTTATAATAGCCCAGAACAGTTCACTCTCCTTGTTCTCACTCCTACATTGTGTGTCCATAATTACACACTATCTGCTTATGTCAAAAAAGAGCTCACAAACTGAAAGTGCATGGGCTAAAATACAACTCTCATGTTTTTTTTGGGGAGGGGCCCATAATGTGTAACATCTAAAAAATATTTTCTAGATTTAAAATCAAAAGATTGTATATGAAAATACAGGTTTCTGGCTTTTCTCGGAAGACCAGAATATTTGGCAACACTGCCCATATTCTTACATGCACCAATGGGCTACAGCTGAATAGCAGCTGCAATTTTTTCAGATGGAATAAACTGTAGTTTGTAATTTTTTCTACCACTTCCTATTTTTCTTAACTCTTAAACAAAATACCATTTTATTCTTTACATCAGTAACCACAAGCAGTTCAGTCTTTGGTTCCTACTTTAATGTTTTCTGTACATATACCTTTTCATTTAACTCTTATTCCTCAATAGTTAGATCTTCTATTTTATCGAACTCAACCAACTCACTTTCACCATTCCTTTTCTCTGTTCCTCCTCCTGACAATAAATAGCCCATGTGAAGTTATGGAGCTGTGTCGAATGAGCCCACAAGATAGTTTGCTATCTGCTCTGTCACTTGGTACTTATCATATTACACTCTGACAATTTCATCAATTATTCAGATTGATTATATATTCATTGAAGATAGAAATTCCACTTGTTTATGCTTCTGTAGCACAAGTACCTAAACTTGTCTGAGTATCTAGTATAGTCCATTCATTTTGGTATTTATTCAATGTTTATTATCAGTGAGTATTTTAAAGAATCAGATTGTCTAGTTGGTGTTGTGTAGTATATGAAAACTAGGCAAATTTAGTAGCTGTGAAATAATTCCTCTTCCTCCTCCTCTTCCTTTATGATTTTTCTTTTTGTCTCACCATAGAGTATGTGAAAGTTACTATATAAGAATTGAAAAGACAAGTAATAAGAATAATGCATCATACCTTTGTTAAGAGAGGACCAGATTTAAAGTTTCTTTATATACATTTCTCAGAATAAGTGCTTTATATTGCAATTCTGAGGCACCTCTGAGTGGGATAGGAAGGAAGAAGCTTTGAATCTCTACAATCTATGCCCTTCTTTCCAACCAGGGCTTTCCGCCCTGCAAACTGCTATCGTGTGTACTGCCTACAAAGATTTGAAATTCATCAAACAGACAAAGTGTATATTTAATACTCACATGAGGGAATACAGAATGCCTTTCAATACATCAAACTCCTAAACCTTTTACATCCTTCATTTTTAAGCTACATGGATTTTGATTTGTACAATTTTAAAAATATTCTGAAGCCTAGTCAATCTAACAGTAAAAGCACTGTTGCACAGTAAGAAATCAAGAAATACAATTCAGCAAACCTGGTATAGTTGGTCCCCAGGGAAGCTTTGTTCCAATTCGGTTTGTCATAGCCCAGATCCATCATGTCATGCTAGCCTAACTTACTACTACTGTCTTTCATTTTTTTCCCCTTTTTTGGCACACTCCAACTATTTTCTGTTAAACTAGTGCTGTCACAAGAAAACATATAAAAATGCTCTTTTGCAAACACACTGTTTGGTTCTCTCCTGAACTCTCCAGAGCTACGGATTTCTCTCACTGTCTTCATCAGGGGTGAATGTTGACAGATCACTGAACCTTACTGTCGGTGGTGACAGGCTTGATGCTGTTTTGTGCAAGGTGGAGGAAAAAAAAACAAAATAATAATAAAAAAGAGGTTTCTGTGTCTTGCATCTAGAAGGTCCCTGATTCAACAACAAAGGCTTATGTTCAAAGAATATTAGCTTAAAGGCATTTCAGAGATTTCTGATTGTAGCAGCAGTTGGGTGTCTTGCTACTGGGTGAAATATGTATTCCCCCGAGAACAAAGGCAGCAGCAATCCTCTTCTGCTGAGATGGCACCTTTAATAATTCCATGTATTTATCAGTATGTGTGTCAAGATCTTAGGGATTTTGCCCTTCAGGTGAAGCTAAGAATAGATGGAGTGGATAGGGTCTTAAACAGTCCTCTAAGGTATCTGCAGAAGGGGAAAAAAAGTGTCCCAAGGTATCTAAGGGAATGAGAAGAAAATATTCTTGTGGATGAAAATGTACACAGCACAGAAAAATACCTTCGAGGTTTCTAAAGGGAAGAGTGAATAGCCTTTAGGTTATTCAGAAAGCCCCAAGATAGCTCTTGCTCAAAAAATCATTTAGCCCTATTTTTTTTTCAAGTTTAAATCAAGTAAATCTAAAGAACCATATCTTTAAAAAAGTTAAAATGGAAAAAAAGGTAAACTTATTTTTTTTCAAGTAAAATCTACAAGCTATGTATGTGCTGTTGCCATGGATTTTTCCTGCATAACCATTCTGCACGTTGTGTACGTGACTCCAAAGGGAAAATGGTTGGTTTGCATTAGGAGGTGTAGGATGCGCACAAGACTTAACTGAGTGTGCATACATATGAGTGACACTCTCCCTGTCATCTGTGGCCTAGAATGACACCTTCTGTCATCATGTGAGGCCAATTTGTGCACTATTAAATCCTGTGGTACTTTTCCCCATATGGGCCTGTCCTGAGCCTGGTTCTTTGTGCTTCTCATCAAATGCAAAGCGCTCTCACATTATGTGTGTGAGTGTATGAGTTCTAGAGCCATCAGGGAATACCAGAGATTTGAGCAGATAACTTTTCATATAAAGCCTATGATATAGCCTCTCAAAGTCTCAATGATCAGAAAGTCAGTATGAAGAAATGGGACACTCAGAAGGCACAGACTTCAAGGGCAAATTAAATACAGGGTAACCTTCCTCAGAGAGGCACACAGAACAGAAGTCACGGACATTTCTTTAAACTAGCTCAGAACCCCATGAGAAACCATCCTATCTTCCTATTTGTTTTGGAAGCAAACTTTCAATGACACATCTGTGAAACCAGTTATTTTCAAGGTAACAGGTTGATGTCATAAAGTGAAATTTCAAATCTACAGTGAAATCAAGCAGAAGACAAGTTGGATTCTGAGAAAGGAAGACAGCACTTGCTATAAGCAACTACAAGAACAGATTATTAGATTAAGTCTGATTTCTTCCAATGCCTTTTCGAGCACATTCATTGATGTCAAAAGCAGGCGTCTAAAAACTAACACAATTTATTTTGTTATTAGACAAATTCTATATCTGCATTAGACAAAAAGAAATTATGTAAACATAAGTGACCAGGCAACTACAATATTCTGGAGTAGGATTATGCCAATTTAAGAAACAGAATTGCACATGTGTTCCATTTAATAGTCCACTCTCAAAAACTCAGGTAAAGCCATTCTGGACTCTTAAGAATTTATGCATTCACAGTCCAGAATGGCTTTCTACACCTGGTTATATATAGTCATGTACCACATAACAATGTTTCAGTTAATGATGAACCACATATATATAGTGATCCCATAAGATTAGGATACCATATTTTTACTGTACCTAAGGTATACAAATACTTAACATTGTATTACAGTTGCCTATGACACTCAGTACAGTAACATGCTATACAGGTTTGTAGCCTAGGAGCAATAGGCCATACTGTTTAGCCTAGGTATGTAATAGACTACACCACCTTGGTTTGTGTAAGTATCCTCTATGATGTTTGCACAAAGACAAAATTGCCTAACAGTGCATTTCTCAGAAGTACTCCCTTCATTAAACAAAACAAAACAACAAATTTATATCTTCCTGCTGAAGCATTTCCATTTTACTAAAACCTTTGATTCCTGTATAATTACTGAGATTCTCTTTTTCCTTCCATTTTTTTCCTAGAGCCATAGAAATCTTTCAGTGAAAGAAAATAAAAGGGAGCAGCACTTTACTCCTATGGGAATGCATTACATGTATATATGTGTGTGTGTGTAGTCACATGCAGATGCACACAAACATGAGCATGATGTCACATGCTAGTTATGACACAGCTGGGAATTCAACGAGGTCAAATTAAAAAGAAAAATCCAAAAATTTTAAATTGTCAAATTTATTTTGCCCTCATGTATTGGATGTGTGTAAAATGTACAGATGAAAATGGAGATCTGACCAGAAATTGGAATAATCTATCATATTCTCTTAGAAAGAATACTCTGGTTGGTCACTCAGGACACAGAGCTTCGGGCTTTAGTTCTGTCGTTTATTTCTGGTTGTGTGATGATGGAGTTGGTCATTCATCTCCATGAGATTATTCTTATCATTCAAAGTAGAATAACACCACTTCTCATAAAAAGCCATTGTGCGGGTTAAATGTTGTATTGCATGCAAAAGCACTTTGTAAACTCAAATACACTCAGCAAATGTAAATGAGAAAGATTAAATCACAACACTAAGATTTTGTTCAAAAAAGTTATGGAATATTTGGAGTAGACATTTTCTTCTTTCATAATTTTGTACATCATGAATTTTCATTTCAAATTTCAGGGAATTTTTAAGTTTTTGCTAAAGTCAACATTTAAAAATATTGTATGGATGTAAAATTATTTTATCTACACTTAAAGGGTATATAATGGTTTGATGTTTCAGTTTTTATGTATAACTTAAGCCTTGTTCAAACACACTAAAGACAGAGTTTTATTAGGACTGGCAAGAATGATACCAATATATATTCATGGACTGATTCCATCTGTATGGAATATGTAGATCTCACTCTAAATATAGTTTTTCAGTGTTCTGAAATGCTTGTGCTGAAATCTGAAGTACAATAAACTGATACTATATTAACATGAAATTTAGTTTCTCAATTTAAAGAAATATGTATCTTTTCTTCACAAAATATTAGATGTTTTCTAATTCAAAGATGACTGCATACAGACCAATGACAACTTTGAAGAAATTCAGAAGCCCTTATGCTGCACTATTTCATACAATGTAGCTTTGATTTTTATCCTTAAGATATTTCTAATCAAACCTTTTAGCCAACTAATCTAGGTAAAGAAGTTATTGGAAGATAAGACTATTTCCAAAGGACACACACACACAAAGTGCAAGTTGGGTATTACAATTGTCACTCACTTTATAGTTAACATGGATTTTGCACTGAAGATTTGAGTATTTAGCTATATAATCTTAATCAGACTTTGATAGATTTATTTTTCTTTTCTTTATGTTTAAAAAAATACCTCTTACAATATAATGAAAAAAATATTGCATTAGTTTTCATAGTCCCTTAATTTTCTCAATCTGTATTTGGTTTACAAGTAAAAATCCCAAGTGTAGAAGTATTGAGTTTAATTTTTATTTTTTGTAAGTAATCATTGGATGAATTTATATGTGCTTAATTTTATCAGCACATGTCTTTCTGAAGTCTTAAGAGATCTCATCACAAGATTGCTTTGTGTCATCAGTAGATGTATATCTGATTCAATCTCCAAAAGTCTAATTTGGGAAGTCTATAATACTTATTTCCAAAGGTTCAAGACAATATCTTTATGTTAAACCCAAATATACATTATCTTTCAAGAATGAAACAACAAAGCAGGAACTAGAGGCATGTCAATAGTATATTCACTAAACTCTACCACACGGACTGAAATTTTACTTTTCATGCTTTGGAGAACCTTGAAGGAAAGAAATATAACCTGAGACTTATTTTTGGAAGAGTCAGGATCACTGTTTGTAGTTCCTGGCTACGTGTTTGATTTGCTACACTGGTTTAGAATAAGTGATTTTTAATTTCAGGTTTATGGTTTCAACTCTATGTTGTTTATCTTACTGATAAAATTAGTTTAGCCTATGTTTCTAGAACACTATGCTAATTGGCTCAAAGTCTTGGGATGGCAGGAATGACTTCATTCTATTGCATTATCTTTGTTGCCTCTGTCATCATTATCATAACCAAGAGTACCTATTTGCCAGTTAATTTCACTTAATTATATTTTTTCTAATTACCTTTTACTCAGTTGACTGCATAGGGGTCACACATTGGCAGCCCTTAGGATAAGCATGGTCATGTAAAAATTTCATGTTGCTTCCAGAGTTTTAAATTTTGTTGAACAGTCAATAATGTTTAAACATAGTGCTAAATATCACTACAAAATCGACATTTATGTTTTCCTTTGAGAAATACCTGGCAGAATTAGGCCTGCTTTTCTAAGTGATAACCATTAGGTGGCGCTGAGAAACCCGGGGTAAAGGCTCCCAGCTAATGGAGCTGTGCCCGGTTTACTGCACTTCTGCATGTTAACTCCTACATATTTACCTTGTCATCCTTGTTCCCTGGCCCAAGGTTCAAGTATGGGTGATTGGAAACATATTTCTATTCTTGAAAATACAAAAGGAAATCAGGAGGAGGAGGCAATTTTGGGGTGAAGTGGAGGATTCAGCATATTTATTTTGAAGAGGGCGAATCATCAACGTAAAAACGTCCAGCAAACAGTTGAAAATAAATGACTTGTGTACATGAGAGGAAAGGACTGGCAATATAATTTTGGGAATCATTCAAGTAAATGCGTAGCTGAAACCATGAAAATGAATGAGTTATCTGAAGGAGAAATTAGGTATCAAGAAGAATAAAAGATCAATAGCTGAACATGGGAAAATATTCACTGGTATGACGCAGGCAGACAAAAAAGACCTAGATAGAAAGACAGAAAGTTTGAAGAGAAAGAGTGATAAAATCTACTTAATATTGGCTCACATTTATTGGTGTTTTTTAATCTGGGGGAAAAAGAAAGATATGCATAAAATTAATGTTGAACAAATAAAGGCTTAATGTTACAGATAGAAACAAAATGCCTTGGTGTGTTGGCATGACAGCAGGGCAAAGCCCACACGGGCACTTTACCTAAGTCCTGATTTGCAACAAAGGCTGACAGCATGGGATACAATAAGCAGAAAATCAAAAATATTTTTTTTGTGTGTATGTGAACATATACAATCGTATAGTGGAAGACTGGAGTCTTGCATTTTTAATTTTTGTTTGTTTAATTAATTTTTATCAAACTGGATTTTTTGCCTTTCTTAAAATGTTTGAGTACAGAATGATCACCCCTATTTAAAAAATATCATTTATGTATGTTTAGAGATGGAGAGAGAGTTCCTTATTTGTCCCTTAAATTTTTACTGTCTCATGTTGGTGACTTCAAACTAAATAGTGTACATTGAGGAAAGCGGTGAGAACAGAACAGTGTGAAATTATTGATCTCTTGCCTTGTGAAGTTTCACGAGTCCTTGCAAAAATTTACAAGTTTGCTGCTGGGCAAAATTTGATCATTTTAGACAAGGACTGAATATTTTGCCTTGAAAAATGTTAGCAAAAAACCTCCTGGGGGGGAAATCGCAAATTGTCAAATCATTTGGGCATAGAAAGTCATCAACTTTATGTGGTGAGTGGCAATTTATACTCTATGCTTAGCTTTCATGGAAAACAATGACAAATTTAGAATCAATACTCCTAAATGATTTGCTCCCAACAAGAACTGATTGTTTTCGCCCAACTGTGTTGAAGGGCTTGCTAAAGTGTAATACCAAGGGGGATCAGCAGGAGGCAGCACTTAATAACATGTGAAGTAAATGAAGAAGCCAAACCGGGAAAAGGCTAAAATTCCAAATAGCATGACAAAGTAGAAAGAACCCAGACTTCGAAGCAGACAGATCTGGGTCCAAATATTGGCTCTGTCATTGATCAGCTAGGCAAAATATGGCAACTTATTTAACTGAAAAATAAATCCCAGATTTCTCTTATTTAAAATGGGGCAATTAATATTTACCTGATGTTATATAGTGATAGATGCATACCTTATATATGGTACTTTTATTATTATTTTAACATGATTAAAATCATTATTATTAAAGCAATAGAGGGTATTCCATAGAAAGATTAAAATCTACAGACTTTTCTTTGGGAGGCCAAAATTTACATATATTATGAATAATATATTTGCAAATTTATTTCCAATTATAGGAGGACAGGAAACATAAACTTAAAGAGATAACTCTAAGAAAAGCTACTAAACCAGACAACCACTAAAAGAAAGAACTATTTTATGTAGTACTGTAGATGGTAACCTTATTGGATTCCATCTTTAACAAGTTCATTTAGTCTGAGAGTGAAGAAGGAGTTACATAAGCTTATGAATACTGGATTCATAGAAGACTTTAAAAATATTTTTGGCTGGGTTACACTTTCGCATAGTTCAGCAATCAAAAAACATTAAAAAAGGAATAAAGTGAGAAGTTATTCTCTCTTTTTTATCTCAATAGTTAGATTTTTTTCAAATGGAAACTAGAATATTTGGAGTCCATCACTAACTGCTAGTGAAAGCGTGGTGTTTGCAACACCAGAACATTTTAATAAAGTGCTTGAGTGATAGTTGGCCATTTTATTGCCGTAATGAAGCACTGTCATAAATAGTTGGCCATTGTGAAGACCTTCAGCTTCATGACAACATTCAAGAGACTGGGTTCTTGCACCATTTCCCATGGGCTCATGTTGTCTCTGAAAGAGTCATGATCTGGCAGTCCCTTCGGGTCTCCTCCCACTGTGGGAGCTTCTCTGTTCCCCCAATAAATCCTGCTTTCTCACTTAAAAAAAAAAAGAGTCATGATCTGTAGGGCTTTCTTGTCTTTTAAGTCTCGCTGGTACTTAGCTGTTGCCTCCTTTGTGAACTGTCACAGGACCTCATGAAACATGATTCTATTTTTAAGGAAATATTGTACATTGCAAAGAAATTCTAACAATACATTATATCTTGTTTTGCAACTATGTTTTATTCTAATATACTTGATATTGGCTTACTGCTTAGGTCTTTCCACATGAGAGACCTTATCTAAGCTCTTGGGTCTTTCTATATTAAAGTAGCCTAATGATGTCTTGTGATTATTGTTCTTTCTATGTGTATATTTTATGTATTTTGAGAATCTGGAATTTGCATTTACTATTTTCTACCTTTAAAATTTTCTTCGTTATATATGTAGGAAAGTAGTCAGCATCAAAAAATTTATAAATGGTTTATCCTAGTTCTGAGTCTGACTTTTTTTGAATTGAAGTCTCATTCTATTGCCCAGGCTGGGGTGCTGTGGCACACTCACAGCACCCCAAAGTCGACCTGCTGGGCTCCAGCGATCCTTCAGCATCAGCCTTCCAAGTAGCCGGAACTACAGGCGCGTGTTATGACGTCTGGCTAATGTTTTATTTTATTGTAGAGACAAGCTCTTGTCAAGTTGCCCGGGCTGGTCTCGAACCCATGGGCTTAGGCAATCCGCTTGCCTCAGCCTCCCAAAGTGCTGGGATTACAGGCTGAGCCACTGAGCCCGGCATGTGCCTGACTTTTATCACTTACTAATTGTATAACTTTAGGCAAGGAGTTGGAAATCTCTGAGTATTACTTTTCTTGATTTGTAAAATGGATATGATCATCATCTCAGTGATGTTTATGGTCTTAATGTCTAGCATATAGTAAGTACAATATAGCTCTACCACTAATTAGTTCTACTAATTCTTTTTCTTTTTCTTTTTTACAAATACATCAACTAATGTGCTTTCTCCTAGCCCCACCCCCCTAAAAAAGGGGAGGGCTATTTTTGCATTTGCCATCTCTTTGTATCTAAACCTAAAGTATGCATACTTTCTTATAAATTATCTGTTATTCATCTTGTCATCTTATTTAATTAGAAGGTTGAGGGGGGTAGTTATTAAGGATATGTTTGAATTTCAAAATCATGCTTTTTTTCCAAAACCACTCAGCAAATTCTTGATCAAATCCTTAAAACTTAGCTTTTTAGGTTAGTGTCAGCATCCCTCTTGACTGTGCCGCCACAAGAAAGCACCATAGGCCTGTAAAGCTTTTTTTGGTGAATGAAGCTGGTAACACCAAGGGTAGCCATTCTAACACCATAGGGAAAGAAATATTTTTGTATTCATCCATGCCAAGCCTGTCTCCACCCACCCTCAACCTGGAGGAGTTTATAATCAGAAGGTTGAGAGACCAATGCCTGGCTTGGGTAAATGGGTGGTGGCACACGTTTTAAGAGCTCTCTTGCCTCACTTTATTGTTTATCCATATGATAAACAGAACTCAAGATGAACTGATCCTTGATTTTCTTTTTGTTCTACGCTTCTGGCAAGGTTAAAGACTTTCCCTTCTGTCACTGTGGTCCCACATCCTTTCTTGTTCCTTCTACTGAATTGCCCAGTTCATTACATTTGGCAAACTAATAAAGTTTGGTTTTACTCACCAAGTAAATCTGACACCCATTTATCCCCTTTTCCTTTTAGGACTAAAAGAATGAGAAAAAAAAAAAAGACACTTTAGCTTTTTACAAGAGAGCCTAGAAATATGAAAACCCGATTCTGATAGAATCTGATAAATGAAAATCTCATTTTGACTTGTAAAGGATTGTAGGTTGAATTTATTTTCAGGAAGAGTGAATGAGTCAGCATTGTGTGAAATTGACCTAAAGCGTTTTGAGGGAAACGACCTGGATGACTCTGAAAGCAGCTACTTCCAGAACTCTCTGAGAGTCCAGTGACTCACTGATTTCCTTCTCAACCTGCTTCTGAGGCCCGTCTTCATCTGTAATGAGCTTCCGTACCATTGAGCAGAATGCAGATGTGTTAACATCACGTAGCAGTTGCAGGTATCAGAACACACAGGATTTGCTAACTGAGTTTTTAAACTAGAAACTTTCAATGTAAGAGCTAGTGAAAGTGCTCAATGTTCAATAGAACAGCTTAAAAATCAAGACAATTACAGCTCTTTACAATGGAATAATAGATTGAGAAAAGTGTGTTCATTTTAACTGTATAACTAAAACTGAGAATTCTAGAAGGAAAAAAGGAGTTCTATGATCTGAATATGAAAATATTTTGCTCAACAGGGTAGTCAAATGTAAACTAACAAGATTTATAAGAAATTGAATAAAGAGTGTACTTGCAATTTTGGTCTTCTAGGTCCAAAGTAATCTGACTTGGACTATTTCTATTGTACAGGGGTGGAAGATGTTTTGTTCCTCCTGTACAAAGCTAAGTAGCCTCTGAATAATGTGGCATATTCAAAACAGGACTCTGTTTGAACTTAGATGCCCTGTGTTTGGGAACCAGTTCTATACTGAGAACTGTTGTCATTAGCAAATACTTAGTGGAAGAAATTAGAGTTGGGTGTGACCTCAAAAACCGGCCCAGATCATAGTTTTCAATGCAGTCACAACTCATTTTTACAAATGCTGTAACCAGGTTTCTCATATATACCAATTTGCAGGATGATGCTCTGAAATATTCAGTGAAACTCAGAATCACATGTCCTTGCCATCATCAGAAGCAATACTTGAAAATCTTTTCTTTAAGTGCAACTACTTGAGAATGAGAAGGGTCTCACATGATGAATTAAAACCCACCAAATTGGCACTTCAGTTGAATGAATAAGAGAAAAAAATTCTAGAAGTGTGTGCTGTCCATAAAAGAGATACTGCTTCATTCTTCCCCAGAAATAATAACATCTTTTACATATGCCACTTCTCACTGAGGGGCTTTAAAGACTTTACCTAATTAATCCTCCCAGCTTCCTAGAGAGGTAGATAGGGGGCAGGTATTATTAGCTGAATTTAGCAGTGGTAGAAATTAAAGTGTCCTGATTAAGTGACTTAGGTAGGAGGCAGCATTTGCACTTAAATAAGTGGGCTCTAAATTCTCTGCTATTTGAGTAAAAACAGCACCTACAATGTGTAATAAATCTGCCTTCTTTTAATCCATCCTACATGTAGTCTGGCCAAAAAAACTTCAGTGTGACTAGGTACAAAGAACAAAATATCTGTAACTCAAAATGTGATTATGAATTTCACAGTGGCTTCTGGGCCGAAGAGGCTGGATGTTATTTTTATTAAACTATAAATAAGAAGATTTCTTGTATTTTTAAATTGCTGTAGTAGCCAATTTCATATTATTTAAACAGTTGCATATACATTGTAGCAGAACAGAAATATTTGTGGCTCTTTAGAACTGTGCTTTAGGGGATGGAAGGAAACCTGCATTTGGGCCAGGTAATTAGACACTCGGGGTAGAAAATGTGAAGGACTATAAATAATGCCAAGGGCAGAGTCTAAAAGAGGGGCCTAATTTAGTAGGCATTCTCAATTACCTACTCAGAAGCCATTTTCTTACTTTCTTTGCTGGTAAAAATCCAATTTCGAGAATATGTCAGTTCACCTCCCCTGTCAACTGTAGTACCTCCATTCTTCTTGTGTGTTGTAGTGTTATATGGTAGAGTGGGCATGTGACCAGCTCTGGACTTGAGCGGCGCCTGTTGCAGACTATCTGGGAGAGGCTTCTTTGACCCTCAAGAAGCATAAGAAAGACTCTCAATCTTTTTTAACTTTGTCAGGTTTTCATAGACTCTCTGGACCAGCGACAGGTAATATGCAGTCATGAATGAGACAAAATGACACCCAGGAGAGCAGGGCAGAAAAAAGGAATGACTCTGTTTTCTTGATAACTCCACGGGCTATCGAATGAACCAACTCTGTAACTGTTTTATCTTGGCATTTTCTTTCTACATAGGATCACATTTCTGTGTTGGTATGTATAGAAATGTGGAGTTTTCTACATAAATGTATTGTAACTAATTCAACCTGGACCTGCCACTATCAACTGATCTAAAAATAATGAGATAACAAACCCAAGGTTTGTGAGATGCCAGAGATGCATCAACTATACCCATAAATTTCCTCACAGAGTAGAAAAATATTCAATGTACTCCTCTCTAAATAAACTATGTGGAGCAAGCTGGTCAGGAAAGGACCCTTACAAAAGCTGATGGGAATGGGATGGCAAGAGTAGGATGAAGAGGCAGAGAGTCACCCTGGACCTAGAGAATAATCCAGAGATTATCTAATGATAATCCAAATTTAATAAAAATGACTGCTGTGTCCCCATTGCACCATATAGGTCTTTATGGTCAATTTCAAATTTTGCCTATTCATAAATTAATTTAGTAAACAAAACAGGGCAGTATGGTCTATGGACTTATTTTATTGTCCTGTTGCTTGAATGTTCTCTGAGAATGGTGCCCAAAGATAGTTAATACCATAAGTTTTCAAAGTTTTACCTGGCCAAATACCCAGTTCATTCATGTGGCAAGAATATACACAATTCTAAGGTGCTGGAAGACATTCCGCATCCGGGTATGAACCCCTGAATGTATTCATCTCATTGTTTACTTTTTCAAAAAGTAAACAAGTCATGTCTGCCAGTCACACTAAACAAATAAGCAACAAATGACATATAATGAAACGGCTCATTGTTTCTTATTGAAGAGTGCACAACAAATGAAATGTAAACCACTCCATTTCTTGTTATTTGAAAAGAAAATGGCTAAGAATGAATTCACTCCCACCACTAGGTTCCTCAGCCATACTAGAGGATGAAAGCAAAGTTCAGGAGATTGTAAGTCAGCATTTCAGTAAAATCCAGGATCAAATCACAAACTACATTAGCAACAATAAAAACAAGAATACTACAAAGAACACTAAGAAACATGAGGCCTCTGAGTGAGAAGAATGATAAGACAATGTGTTGGTGAAATCTCCAACTTTGGAATTTCTAGTCACTCTATGTGTTCTTTTTCATTTCTATTATGTGTCTGATAATGAGTCAACATTTTAGTAAGATACAAAATTAAACCAAACAAAGGATAAACATAATGTTAAGCATAACCATGCAAGAAACTATGGCAGGCAATGAAGAGGACCTTTTTTTTTGAGTTGGAGTCTCACTCTGTCGCCCAGACTGGAGTACAGTGGCATGCTCCCGGCCACTGCAGCCTCACCTTCCTGGGCTCCGTTGATCCTTCCGCTTCAACCTTCCAAGTAGCCGGAACTACAGGCATGCACTACCATGCCCGGCTAATTTTTGATTTATTGTAGAGACGAGGTCTTGTCAAGTTGGCTGGGTGGGTCTCAAACCCATGGACTCAGGCAATCCACTCACCTCGGCCTCCCAAAGTGCTGGGATTACAGGCTGAGCCACCGAGCCTGGCCCTGATAAACTTTTTAATATTACATTCTCTTCTGACAAAACTCTGATTCGTTGATTCAATACAGTGAACATTTACTTTGAATTTTAACAATAAACATTTGCTTTTGATATGCATGTAGGTATGTATGTATTCTGAGACACAGTTACATTCTTTCTTCTAGGCTGGAGTGCAGTGGCACGATCCCAGCTTAAAGCAGCCTCAAACTTCTGGGCTCAAGTTATCCTCCTGCATCAGCCTCCCCAAGTAGCTTGGACTACAGGTGCATGCCACCACATCCAGCTAATTTTTCTTTCTTTTTTCTCACTTTTTTGTCTAGGCTGGTCTTGAACTCCTAGCCTCAAGCAATCCCCTGCCTTGGTCTTCCAAAATGCTAAGATTACAGGCTTGAGTCACTGTGCCTGGCCCTGCTTTTGGTATCTAAAAATTTAAGCATGCATGTTGTGTGATAAAACTTGTAGCAGTAAAGTTGTCATTATAGATTCTCTAATTCTACTCACTGTAATTTAAGAGAAAAACTTAAATATTCAAAATGACAAAATCAGGTCTGATACCCATATATTCTAGAGGGGGCAGAAGAAAAAGATTGTTATTCAATGCTCACTACTTTACAGTATTTTTTTAAGGTCAAAAACTGAGGTCCAGAAATGTTAACTGACTTGTCAAAGATCACAAAACTATGTACTTAGCAGAGGCAGTTTAGTTACCAGAAAGCCAAATTGCATTTCTTGAATCCAGTGTTTTGGTCTAGTATACCATGACATATTTGAACAATTGATGTGGCTTTTTATGTGCTATTGGAAAACAGAAACATGAGTCACAAGTGAAGGAGCCAATGATATTTAGATATATTTAGACTTTCATTACCTGGAACATCAATAGTAAAATGGTGAAGGGTAGAAGTCTGCATCCTTAAAATTTTGCACAACCTGAGAGTGAACTTGACAAAAGCAGTTTTCTTGAACTAAGTTTTATAACTTGCTAACATTGTTATTTTTCCATATAATATATTAATGATATACATTAGCATGTTCCAAAAAATGTAGTTTACATGGAAACATAGAATATTCACATATAACAATTTCTGGTTAGTAGTTCAGAGGCTTAAAAAGGAGAAAACAAGGGTGGGGTTGTAAAATGGAGCCAAGAATGAAGTTAATAAAAATAATGCACACTTCAGAGTTTTTACACACTGGAGATGGGTGGACCACAGTTTTGACACTAAGTTTTCTAAGCATTTTCTCAAAGAAAGAAAATCTGAACTTAATCAGCCATGTCAGTGATTCTCAATTCTGGTTATGCATTAGAATCACCTGGGGAGAACTAAAATGTTTATTCCCATGCTTAAATTAGACAGACTACATCAGAATCTTTGAGGGTTGGGGTTAAACATCAGTATTTCAAATAATCTCCCAGGTCATTGTTACTTGGTTCACAATGCCCTGCCATCACCCACATGCAATAAAACAAAAATAAATAACATCTAACTAATGCTTCCCGAGAAACACCATTATTCCTAATAGTAAGACTAAGGAGAACTGTCTCTCAAAACTCCTTTTAAAAAGGTCGCTGTATAATTTTATTTAATTAATTTATTTATTTTTGAGTCAGAGTCTCACTCTGTCGCCCAGGCTGGAGTGCAGTGGTATGTTCACAGTCACTGCAGCCTTGACCTTCTGGTTTCAGATGATCCTTCCGCTTAAGCCTTCCAAGTAGCTAGAACCATAGTCTGCATAATTTTAAAACAAGAAAAAACCCAAACCCTAATGCCTTCACAAAAAAGGATATAAACCTCCATAAATATTTTTGTCTCCACTGCATTAATAGATGTTGGGCGGTAGCTATTCCAAATTACCAATTAAATAGATGTTTAAATGACAATTTAGTGTTGGTATTCTGTTGTGAAATTTGGCAACCAAAAGGATATGCGCCCAACAAGAAGGCCATCATCAGGACCTGGCCTTAATTGTTGTGTTTGTCTCCTTGGGTGGTGATGGATTTGCTTTGTGTCACCCACATTCAGATCCTGTTATGGCTAATTCTACATATTTATAAGACAGCTCACTGTGAGCTACTATACGTGTAATCTATGAATCAAAGGAAAACTAACTATATATAATAGCTAAAAAACATGGGCATTGAAGTCAAACAAACCAAGCTGAAACGCTGGCTTTTCCCAACTTACTACCAGTTGACCTTAAGCAATTTATTTAACTTCTTTGATCCTTAGTTTCCTTAGCTCTAAAATGCTGATAATAATAGTAGATACCCCATAGGTTATTGTAATGATCAAATGAGATAATGTACATCATTTTCCTGTCATATAATATGCGTTCAATTAATATCAACAACCTAGCTGGGTGTAGTGGCTCATGCCTGTAATCCCAGCACTTTAGGAGGCTAAGGTGAGAGGATTGCCTGAGCCCAGGGGTTCGAGACCAGCCTGGGCAACTTGGTGATCCTTCATCTCTACAGTAAATAAAAAAATTAGCCAGGCATGGTGGCGCGTGCCTGTAATTCCAACTACTTGGAAGGCTGAGGTGGAAGGATCGCCTGAGCCCAACAAGTCGAGGCTGTGATAGCCGTGAGTGTGCCACTGTGCTCCAGCCTGGGCAACAGACTGAGACTTCAACTAAAAAAAAAAATCAATAATAATGGTATCAACAACGTTAGGAAATCATTCATTAGTTAGGAAAGGATTAAAACTGGTATTAATCTCACATTAAACTCACTCTAACCAGTTGAACTAATTGTATGGCTAGGTGGGCATCCTGGCCAAAGCCCTTCTACTGTCTTAGAGTGGAACTTTCTTAGAAAGCATTTATTCCAATCTGTAAATCAGCAAATTTCACCAAGTATACCATCTCACATAGTTTTATAATTTTTTTTTTTACATAATTGGTGATTTTTTTCCTCAATTTACTCATAGCCTTCTGCAATTTTGTTCTACTCTTTTTCTGGCTCTTATTCTTGGCATTTTTCCTAGTTCTTCACCCTTTGAAATGGATAATCTTGAATACCTCTGCATCTGTCTCAGAGCTCCTGAAGAATTCATATTCACCCTATGGTTTTTTCCTACTCCTGGATATCTCAAGATACCCTGATACGACTCCAGCCTTTTCGGACTGAAGTCCTAGTAGCATTCTTCTAAGCTGGTGTTCCAGTAGACCCATCCTAGATGGCCCACTCTAACTTCTTTCAAGATAGGGTTAAAACAAAAGCAACAAGTTAACAAGATGGAAAGTAGTTCCATCTTACTGTTTCAGCGGGTATGTTATCTTTCTTTCTTCTTTTTTTAGAGACAGGGTCTCACTGTGTTGCCCAGACTGGACTTGAACTCCTGCCTCAAGCAATTCTTCCACCTCGGCCTCCCAAAGTGCTATGATTACAAGCATGAACCACGAAGTTTGGCCTCGATGGGTATGTTTTCTCATAGTGTGTTATGTGAACTGTTCGGATGTTAATTAATTTAGACTGAACTTTTAAAATAAGTCAATGTTGCTAAGTAATCTGCTGGCTCAAAATACAGTTTTGTTTCTGCCAAAGGAGAAAACATATTTTTTTCTTAATCGATTACTGAAAGTGACTCTATTCTAATGACCAGAGTTATCTCAGTAAGTCTACTTAATTTCTTTTTTTTTAATTTTTAAATTTTTTTTTAAGTTGGAGTCTCACTCCTTTGCCCAGGCTTGAGTGCAGTGGCATGCACGCTCATGGCCACCCCAGCATCGACCTTCTGGGCTCCAGCGACCCTTCTGCCCCAGCCTTGCACAAATGTGCTACCATGCCCCGCTTTTTTTTTTTTTTTTAATTGTAGAGATGAGATCTTACCAAGTTGCCCGGGCTGGTCTCAGGCAATCCACTCGCCTCGGCCTCCCAAAGTGCTGGGATTATGGGGGGAGTCACTGAGCTGGCCTAAATTTTATTATTATTACTTTTTATTTTAAAGATGTGGAGTACAGTTCAGGGTTAGGTACACAAATGTTCACTATGCAGGTACCCTTGTTGATGAGGTGTGCCTCTCCGTCCCTTGGCAGTTTCCCTCAACTGCCAATCCCATCCCCCTCCCCTGGCAGTTTCCCACTACTGCCAATCCCTTTCTTGTGGCATTATGATGATTGTTCAAGGTTTGCTTATGAGTGAGAACATATGATACTCTGTTCTTTGTTTCTGTGATAGATCACTGAGTACGATAGACTCTAAATCCATCCAGGTTGCTGTGAAGCCCATATGTTTGTCCTTCTTTATGGCTGCATAATATTCCATTGTGTATATGTATGACATTTTTTTATCCTGTCCAGCTTCGATGGGCAGCATGGTTGGTTCCATGTTTTTGCGATTGTGAATAGAGCTGCAGCAAACATGCATGTGCAGGTATATTTTTGGTAGAATGACTTGAACTTCTCTGGGTATATTCCCAATAGAGGGATTGCTGAGACATACAGAAGGTCAATTTCTAGTTCTTTCAGAAATCATCACACTGTCTTCCAAAGAGGTTGCACTAGTCTGCATTCCCATCAGCAGTGTAGAAGCGTTCCTTTTTCTCTGCATCCTTGCCAGTATCTGTTGTTTGTTTTATTAATGATGGCCACTCTTACTGGGGTTAGGTGGCATCTCAATGTGGTTTTGATTTGCACTTCTCTGATGATGAGTGAGGCTGAGCACTTTTTCATGTGTCTGTTGGCTGCCCGTATATCTTCTTTTGAGAAGTGTCTATTCAGGTCTTTTTCCCACTTTTTTATGGAGCTGTTTGTTTTTTTCCTTTCAGTGCATTTGAGTTCCTTATAAATCCTAGATGTTAGCCCTTTGTCAGATATACAGTTGGCAAATATTTTTTCCCATTCTGTGGGCTGTCTCCCTGCTCTCTTGATGGTTTCTTTTGCTTTATAGAAGCTTGTCTGTTTGATGAGGTCCCACTTGTCCAGCTTATTTCTTATGTTATGGGTACTTAGGGTTTTGATCAGGAATTGGTTGCCAGTTCCAATTTCCATAAGTGTTTCTTCTGCATTTTCTAAGATTCTTATAGTTTCAGGTTTTATGTTTAGGTCTTTGGTCCATTTCGAGTTGATTTTTGTGTATGGGGATAGGTAGGGGTCTTGCTTTAATTTTCTGCATGCAATCAGCCAGTTTTCCCAGCACTATTTACTGGATAGGTTCTCCTCTTCCCAGTGGTTGATAGTGGAGGCTTGGTCAAAGATGAGTTGGTTGAGAAATTTAGACTTTGTTTCTGGAATCTCTATCCTGTTCCATTGGTGTATGTGCCTGTTCTTGTACCAATATCAAGCTGTTTTGATTGTTGTAGCTTTATACTAATGTTTGAAGTCTGGTAGTGTGATACCTCCTGCTTTGCTTCTTTTGTTAAGGACTGTTTTGGCTATTCGTGATACTTGTGTTTCCATGTGAATTTCTGTGTTGTCAT
>CAUYQG010022739.1:0-45687 GCA_963574415.1 Tarsius wallacei
CAGTAAATCCTTTCTTTACTCTTCCACTTCTCAGTTTGGAGTTGCCAACAAGGACAAGAGTTAATGGCTAAGGAAGTTACCTTCCTTTGGGCCGGAAGAGCAGGTTACAGAAACTCAGGTCTGGAAGAACACTTAGAGGCTGTCTGGTTTTATCTCCTTGAGAGTCAGGGGTGGGCTCTCTGGCTTGGCCTGTAATCCCAGCACTTTGGGAGGCCAAGGTGAGTAGATTGCCTGAGTCCGTGGTTCGTACTGCATACCTGTAGTTCAGGCTACTTGGAAGGCTGAGGCAGAAGGATTGCCGGAGCCCAGTCGGTCCATGAGTATGCCACTTCACTCCAGCCTGGGTGATGGAGTGAGATTCCAACTCAAAAAAAAAGGGGTGCAGGGAAGGGGTCAGAAATCCCTGATTGATCATCCAAGTTTGGTTTGAATGTTACCAACCATGGAATCTGTTCTATCATGGGGTCTCTAATTGCTAAACTGTCAATAAATTGAACTAAAATCTGATACTGCACACCTCTTGGCTTTGGTTCTGCCATTTGAAGCTACCAAGAATATATCCTCAACTACCTGCAAAATCTGAAGAGAAATCACACACTGTACAAGAAAGAATACTGGGTTAGAAGTTAGAACACTTTGGTTTTGTCACTGAGTAGCTGGTTTCCTGCTCTCCCATGTTATTTTGTTTGTTGTGGAACTAATCATATCTTCAATATTTTGTTAATGTTACTTTTCAAAGGCTGCAATAAGAATGGAATGTAATCATCTAGCTATACTGTGATCAAGGTTGAGGGCCAGGATGTGATTTTTTTTTGAGATATAGTATAAAGAATACTGAGCATGAAACAGTTAGACCAGAGATCATAAACTCAAATGCCTTTGGAGGCAGGCAGGTAATGGAAACATTCGAGAGAGATAGGGAATTGGTGGCTGGGGTTCCTGGAAAGATACCGGGGAATGGTGGAAATCTGCGACTTGGCTTTTCTTAGCTGGCTACTAACTGGCCTCTACATGGTCCCCAGTGATCTCTACCCCCTTGTATAGTCCCCTCCAACAGTGTATCCTAGTTGGTCATTGTGATCCCTGGCATATGGACAAAGTGATGGCATATCACTTCTGAGGCTGGGTCGTAAGAGACTACAGCTTTTTGGGTTACTCTTTTGCTTTCTCTTGAGAGCGTCCTCTCTTGTCTCTGGGTGAAGGCAGTTGAATGTCATGTGGACATTCAGGCAACCTATAGACTGCTGTGGCAAGGAAATGAAGCCTTATAGCAAGTTCTCTAGTGAACTAGGAAATGGGACCCCCCAGTTCAGCCTTAAGATGACTGCATCTCCAGCTGAGGGATTGACTGCAACCTCAGGAGAGACTTTGAGCCATAGCCATTTAGGTAACTGCTCTGGATTCCTGACCACAGAAACTGTGAGATAATAAGTGTGTGTTGTTTTAAACCACTAATTGGGGGTAGTTTGTTATGTAACAATAGATACCTAATACAGTATTCTGATTCATTTTAAAGTATCAATGTAGACACACACACACACACACACACACACACTTTGCTAATGAAATAAAATACAGAACTCTAAATTACAACTCCAGGTTTCTCAATGAAACGTGGATATATGAAAACCAAAATGTATGGTTTAAGGTGGAATTCAGAGGTCATCTGGTCATCCCTTTCTGCTGGAAGGGAGAATGTGGAATCCACTCATAGCTCAAGCAGGGAGCTATTTATCCTGCCAATAGGAAAAAATACAATTTTCCTTATCACTGTAGGGTGGCAACAAACATTGGGACTAGAGAAATATGACAAACTCCTGCTTTATAATAAAAAGAACACTTGGATTAGGGTAGAAAGCCAGGGGAACTCAAGTCCAATCAAAATAGGAAAGCATTTCCCTTGACATTAAAAACTAGGAGCAGGCATTTTGCAAAAAGTAATGGAAGAAGTATCCTGCTATGGTCTGAATGTGTCTCTGCAGAATTGTATGCTAAAACTCTAACCCCAAGGTGATGGTATTAAGAGGAGGAGCCTCTGGGAAGTTATTAAGCCATGAGGGCAGAGGCGTTATGAATGAGCCTAGTGCTCATAAAAATTACCCAAGTGATACCCCGCCCCGTCCACCATGTGAAAGTAGGCCCTCACCAGACACAGAATCTGCTAGCACCATGATCTTGTACTTCCAGCCACCAGGACTATGAGAAATAAATGTTTGCTATTTGTAAACCACCCAGTTTATGGCATGTTTGTTATAGCAGCCCAGAGAGACTAAGACACAACTCTTCTGTGAAACACAAGGAATACTTAATCACTTGGGATCTGTAACCAGAGATTGAGAGACCCACTCTCTCACGCAATAGCAATAAGAACCTTGGAACAGAGAAGCTGATCTTAGGGGGGAAGAACAGTGTAGGACACACAGAAGAAGACTAGGGTATGTTGTTGAAGAAATAAACCACTGACTAAATGAATGAAGGACCTAGACAACTAAAGAAAAAAGACACCTATACACCAGAATTGAGATAATTTCTGCATATAATGGTTTTCACCTATAAGCTACTGAAGAACTTAAAGTGTATTGTAGAATCTCACTAAATACTCTTTGTAGGCTTTTGCATAGAAGTAGTCTCATAATTAAGTCTATGATAGAGTGAAATATGGAGAGTATGCTTCTAGAGTTTAGATTCAGCAATTCTCAATAAGTACTTTTGTTCTTATTGTTAAAGAAAACCATCGAGTTTTGTTTCAAATATAGCAGACAGGAATGGGTATACTGCTGATTCAGAATGCAAGGCCAGGAATCTGTACAAACAGGTTAAGCGGAAACCCTAATAGACTACTGCTTTAACGAGAATTATTTCTGTCAACACAATGCCTAGTCATTATTGGGCAATCTCAGAAAGTGCCAGGAAGCATCATGTGGAATACTGAAATTGAGATCTGGCTGAGGTGGGGCCATCATTATGGAAAGTCAGGAAAAATGTTCAGTACAGTGCAGTGCTTGACTTTCTGTGGAAACACCAAAAATGTCAATTGGGGAAACTGAGAAATGCATGAGGGAAGACGATATGGCCAGTGATGGCGGTCCCATTCCCATTCTTCATGCTAGTGATTGTTTTGGGCATGATAATTTGGGAAAATAAGGTGTGAATGGACAGTTCTCACTTGTAAGAAGAGAGACATAAGACGGCCTCCTTTCTCTCTTTGAAAGCGTGGCATCTGTATAAGATGCCTGCAACTGCTGTAGCCATTTTGCTCCCAGTCTGAGGAGGAGGCAGGCATGCAGATGGGCAAAGTCAAAAGAAGAGTCAAGGGAATCACAGAGATAAGAAGCAAGGAGCTGTCTTATCCTTGATAAGTTGCATTATAGATTGAGGTACTTGAGTCTGCTGCTTTTGTGCCCTGCTGCAAAATGCATCCTAACTGATACACTGGCTAAGAGGAGAAAGGAATAAGAAGAGAAGAGAAGCAAAGAGAAG
Source organism: Tarsius wallacei (assembly GCA_963574415.1). NCBI lineage: Eukaryota > Metazoa > Chordata > Mammalia > Primates > Tarsiidae > Tarsius > Tarsius wallacei. The sequence continues at coordinate 3,481 of CAUYQG010022739.1, forward strand.
AAAAGAGAAGAGACATCAGCAGTCTTTGGAACAAGGGGTCTAGACTCAAAGGACTCCCACAACTGGCTGGTATCCAGCGTCTTCAGCTCACCTAGACTCCACCTAGATAAACCCATACATCTCCTGTGTCCAGGTTGTGCCAGTCTTTCCCGTGAACACCCAGTGAGAATGTACCTTTCACAACATCCAGCATGACTCCTAAAGATTGCTCAGCAGAAATGATACCTTCTTTTTAAGCAGAAACAATGTTAAACATGTTAAAGCGTGCATGGTTATACACGTATGCAATGCAAACTAACAAATGTTAATTACTATAAAATGCTGGGTTTAGTTAATGTCAAGCCATTAAGCACGATAAAGTGGAGTTCCCTCAAGCTACATCCTTGTCATTCTCTGTCAAGGTTATTATACTCTTTGAATGCATTTCCCAAAGGCATTCCCAAAGGCAGCAGGGTGCAGCAAAGAGTAGCACTCCTTGATAGCAAACTAGTCACCAGAAATCTGAAGACTTATTCTAACTCTACTTTAATATCTTTTGGCTTCTTGTGATTTTTCTCACTTGCAATCTGCCACCTTCCTGTTGTGGACACCTATCCATCTTCTGATACTACCTTTTACATATTGAAACTGGCCTCAGATGACCTCACCATTTACTTCCCTCCCTCAGTAAACAGACACAGATTAGCATGTATGTTATCCTGAGTCTCTTCCCAGATACCTGATCAAAACAGAGAAGGGTCATTGGAAGGCCATTTCCCCAATTTGTCTAATTTTCTAGCTCTGGCAGCCTTTGAAGATAATGTAGTTGAGAGGTTTGGCAGCTGGAGCTAGGAAAAAAGATGGGAGAGAGATGGGATCGTGGCACAGTCAGAAGGCTAACTTGATGGGAAAGGGAATGTGACCAACTGAAGGTGAAAGAGTGAAAGTAGGAGGCGGGTAGAGGGGGACGAAGAAATGAAAGATGCTTAAAAGGAAATGTATATGACATTTGGGAGCATATCTTAAGAGTATGTCTATAGTTGGACTGTGAAATTAGACTGCCTGAGTGTGTACTGTGGCTTCTAGACCTTGAGTAAGTTACTTAGCTTCAAATTTCAGTTTCTTCATTCATAAAATGGGGATAATAATGTAACTATCTTGTAGAGGTATTGGAAATTAAGTGGGAGTCCACAGAGAAGAATCAGATGTGTTAGTTTTATCATTATTATTACTTTTATATAGGTGACAAAATATCATTTCTATGCTACCTAATTTCTAAAATTATATGAGGAGGCTTAAATACTATTGACTAATAGAGTATTTTTCTCTTAATGTAGAATTTATAAGGTAAAAATGCCATTTCTATCATATCAGTCAAAATACCTTAGGTATGGCAATATAACATCATTCCCTTATAGTTTATTTCCTTTTCTTTGTCATTTGCACATTTCTGGCTTCAATATCTGCCTGCTACTTTCCACTTAGCTGGTACACGTGAGTATGGAACATTAGGAAACAACTGTGCTCTTTTTAAGTGCAACAGGTTAATCTTGATGAAAATTATAGCAAAGAGAAAAACAACATGGATATTTAATAACCTTTTGTAAGAGTCAAAAAATTATAAAAATATTGTCATTCGTAGTCAATGGTATCAGATTTGATAGAAATTATTAAAGCTTATATATTAACTCTAAATATTTTTTATTTTTCTATTACACCATCTTTCAGTTACAGGTCCATTATTTTCCAAATGTAACTTGTTGTTATTGACTTAAAAAGATCTGAATTTCCATTATTCTTCCTTCTATTCATCTACTGTCCCTGAGCATGCTAACAGGTAATGAAATGCCTATAATATGTGAGGGAAAGAGAGAAAAAGAACCCAAGAATTGAATGAGAAAGTTATTCAGCCCTGGAATAACTGAAAGTTGGTTGTGTTAGATATTATTTTCTATGGGTAGTAAGTTTATTTTAGAAAGACTTAGGACTGGATTTAAAAAATGTGGTATATATACACAATGGACTATTACGCAGCCATAAACAAGGAGAAAATTATGAACTTCACAGCAACTTGGATGGACTTAGAGTCTATAATACTGACTGTTCTATCACAGAAACAAAGAACTGAGTATCACTCGGTTCTCACTCATAAGCAGGACCTTGAATAATTATCATAGTACTACAGCAAAAGGATTGGCAGTAGTGGGAATCTGCCAGTGGGGGCTGCACCTCATCAACAAGGGTAACTGCATAATGAACATTGGTATACCTAACCCTGAATTGTACCCCACATCTTTAAAAAAAATTTTAAAAAAGAAATACTTAAAATCTGGGGAGGCACTATAAATAAAAATGTATAACTGAAGCTTACATTTATTTAATGGCTTCTTCAGTTTTTTCACGTTAAAAAAAAGAACTTCTGTTTTCCTAAGACCCAACGTCAAGTTAAATCAAAGGTAATGCTTCTGGACTATTGAATTAAATGGAGAGCCAGGAGCCCCTATCTCTTCCAGGAGGGCATCCCACAAAGTCACTTCAACACAACAGCAATCAGTCCTCTGCTCACTTGAGGAACTTAGAATCAACTGAGATGGGCATCAGCCAGGGATAAGCAGTTCCTTTTTAAACAAACAAAACTGTACTTGTGGGAGACAATCTAAAAAATGGCTGCAGGAGAGCTTTCCAACTTATGATTTGGTAGAGAGTTGGACTTCTGCATCTGTTTGATCTCTGAGATATCTTTGCATATACTGAGAACACTGTGACAGATGCTGATTCAGTGAGTCTTTGGAAAACTCTTTCCCTCTGGCCAGACAGTACAAGTAGAATTTGTTTTCCATCTTCAGAATACAGATTCTATGAATTTTATATTTAAATGTCTCAGGACCTTCAGCACAAAGGTGAATGCATTCTGAAGCCCATGTTGAAAGAATATGAACCCACCATTTTAATATATAATATATGTGTTTCTAGCACAGTGTGAACCCAGAGCCAGGGCTGAAGATGTGGACACATCTCAGTTTGTCAGGCAGAGGCTGTGATGCCATTGATCAGGAGCTCAGTTAGGGGCTGCGCTGTGTCTGTTCAAACTTCATATCTTGGCGTTCTAACCCCCAGTACCTCTGAATGTGACTGTATTTGGAGATGGGGGTTTTTATAAGTAGGTAATTAATTTAAAATGAGGTTATTATGGTGAGCCCTAATTCGGTATGACTGATATTCTTATAAGGAGAGGAAATTTGGACATAAGTGGGTACAGAGGGTATACTATGTGAAGACACAGGGAGAAGATGACCAACTACAAGCCAACAAAAGAGCCTTCAGAAGGAACCAACCGTGCTGACACCTTGAACTTGAACTTTTAGCCTCGAGACTGTGAGAAAATAAATTTCTGTTGTTTAAGGCACCTGGTACTTTGTTATGGCAGCCTGATCAAACTAATTCAAGTTCTGCTTGTATTAGAAGCTGCCAAACATCATTAGACAGTCCATGTCTGCACTCAATGAAGGCTGTTCCTCACCATTAAGACCAGGTGCTCTTACGACCACTTGAGAGGAAATCAGCCTGAGGAGAGGAGTTTGGTGAGTACCAAACTCAACAAAGAGTCTGACAGGGGAGAGGACAGTGTGTGAGAGGAAGGGTTGTTTTTTTTGGGGGGGGGAAGAAGGGCTATTTAAAAAAATTTTTCCACATTTTTTACAAGCTAACTTTTTAAATAAAAACCTTCTGTTGCTTTCTTATTACAAAAGCTTTACAAGTTCACTGTATAGAGATGTTAGGAAATATAGACAAAGAAAATGAAGAAACAAAATGTAACTGTGATTCTTCCCTTAGAAGAGAATTGTTCATATATTAGAAATCTTTCCAGGGTTTTTCCAATAAACACATGAATTTATATAATATGTAGATATATAAATTGAATGACTTATTTCTTGTGATCTTCTTTCTTGTGTCCATAGTTTTTAATTTATGGCATCATTTCTAATGTCTGATATTGTTTCATCATATCTATAAATAGAATTGGTAGGTGGAATGTGTCTAGGCTTAGGCATATGTAAAGCCTTTTGATAAATTTTGCCAAACTGCACTCCCCCCTCCAGAAAGGATGTACCCATTTATATTCGGCAAGTCTATTCTGAGTGCAACATAAAGCCCTGTCACTGGTAACTCTTCACTCAGCTGCTCAAGGGCTTTCAGCCAAAATCCTGGGGAGGAGAGTGTGGAAACCAGAGGACACTGAAAATCTGTACCCCAAGCAACTCAGATGCTTCAAGTGGCTTCATGGAGGAGTGTCCAGTGTTGGTGGAGGAGGCATTTCTCACCCTAGCACAGTGACAGCAGGAAGGCAAGCATGACAAAGATCTGCATGTCCCGCAACCAATATGGGTGCTGCAAGCTCTGCCAGGAGGGGCTGCATTGACTCAGCACTAGGGGGCTTCTTGAAAGCAGGGCACCCACGAAGTGGGGAGAATGAAGTGTGACGAGGCGACTTGTGTTGCTCACTTGAGAGAGGTAGTCATCCCCATGGATCTCTAAGGAAGCTGAGGTTCCAGGGATTTCACCGCAGGGAGCCTGAGATCACTGCGATGATGACCCCTGGTTGTTAATTTTATCCCTCGGGGTTTCAGGGCCTGGGAAAATACGGGTTATTCTAGGAAATGAGAACAGAAGCACTGATAGCCTTTGCAGTTTTTATGCATTAAGGGGAGATGTTATTTGACTTTGGTTCTTTGCCCGGTATAAGAGATCCCGGAGGGGCATACTTAGAAGGAAAGCCAAACTAAACTTAAGTGAAAAATAAAATGTTTTCTTTTATAAACATGGAAATTATGTGGCACTCAATAAAATGCGTTGGCAAGTAGATAGATGTCTGCTACATAATATGATAATGAAATAGGTTAATTCCTCTTGGGAGAAGAACTTGAATTTCACTCATCATTGGAAGATCTTGAAAGAACTTTCGTCAGGATTTTCTCTAGGGAAGATAAACACAGGTCTCTGACTGAGAGATAGATGGAGCATGTGAGAGAGGGAAAGAGGCACCTTCATTGTTGGCCAGAAATAATCACCGTTATTGCATTTCAAGATATTCACAGAGCACCTGGTTGTCCTTTGGCCTTGGACCTTTGCTGGTCAGACGTAACACAGCTATCAGAACAATAGTCACACTGATCTTAGTACAGACCTTGTCTGAGAAATAAACAGGTTGTAGGTACAAGTGAAGAATTAACAAAATTTTGTGTTTGGCTTCTTTGAAATAAAGATTTAGCTGCCAAAGTTGTTTCCAAAAGTAAACTTACGTTCCGTACATTTGCCCAAGGCAGTGAATAAATCTCCAATAAAACAAACAATTCCTTCCCTGGGGTTCTCTTCTATCTTTGAGTGGTTCCATGGAGAATTCATTACTTCATCATCTCACTCACTACAGCCTAGCAAATTAAAAATGGTTATGGAAAAACAGGGCTCACCGTCTATCACTGGTTTTGGCTGAGAACTTTTGAGGCGCAGTGAGGGCCGGAAGCGGGTTCGATCGTTGAAGCTCCAGCTCTTCTGCACCTTGGTGGGGCTGCCCTCGGCTGTGATGTCGGTGCTCGGAGACCTCCGGTCACCTACCGAGGCTTGTCGGCTCTTAATACTCTGGCCCCTTGGGCTAGCCATGCGCACACGTTCCTTAAAACTTAGCTTCTGACTGTGGAGAACAGAGGCATGATTATTCCATTTCAACCCACTTCTTCTGTTCCACTTGGGAAAATAATCTGATGGAACTGCATGGGGTCACGTATTTCAACAGAAAAAATATTTTCAGCAAGTAGTAGCAGAGCAATGTATTTTTCCCTTATTGAAAATTTGAGCTTTATGCAATCTCTACATCTGCATTAATTTGAGAGCAATCTCATTCTACAAGTATACACACCCTTCTTGGATTTCTCACAGAAAGAACTGAGACCAAGTACAGCAGTTTGTACACAATTACACTGGAGATAACCACACTAGTTTGGAATTCACTTTAGAAAATGTTGGGTAATTTTAGCTTTAACCTCAACTTCTGAGATTTAAAAAAAGTTATATTTTATTTGGGAGCATATCTCCTTGTAATTTCTAAACATTTCTAAAGGAAAACAGGATGACACATATATATATCTATATACCTACATTAGGCATGCATTTTATATTCCAGGCAAAACTGTGAAAGCCATAAGTTCATGCAATCTCATAGCATTTGGTAGCACTGCATACATAATATTAGTCACATAACACTTTACATTTCTTTATGCTTACATTCATTCCAGTGAGACAAAAAATCACGCAAGACAGAACAACTCCAACATAAAACGAATGTGATGACTGATGAACGGAATGAGATGTTATGTTCACTAACACAATTTCCTGCTAGTAAACAGGTTATTGATTTGCTGTGGCAGCTACCGGCAAATTATATTTGTTCAGGCATTCAGTTCTCTGGTACTGGCTAAGATTGAATTGTTGTAGGCTGGAAAGGAAGCATTAAATCAAAGGTGCATCTTCACACTTTCCCAATCCAGAGATGTGGTGTGATCTGCTGGGAAAGGCAGGTTGGAATCAGAGACATGGGTTTCGGAGTCTTCGTCTCTAACATGGTGATACATGTAGAAATGTAGCTAAGGGATATTTGTGGGAATCGAGTGAACTGCTAGAAACGTTGTGTACCCATTTTTTTGTTTTCTTCTTTCATTTATAAAGTATTGGTGCTATTTATTAGAAGGTGACACTGTCATCAATGTGAGAGGCCCAGGACTCCACAGGGCCTGAAGAAATGGTGAAGCAATGGGTCTGAGGGGGAGTCACTTAGAATAGCTACCGTGGGTCCACGCTGCAGCCTTTGTGGGGTATGAAGGCAGTGTTCTCATGGATAAGGATCGTTTGGCCTTTCCACTTACCGCAAAGTCCATTGTCCCCAACTGCAGCATGCCAACAGCAAATGTGTTTAGTGGATATGTGTTTTGTAGCTAACAAGAAACAGTAACATTTATTTTTCCATGCCTAGTTGCTTAACAAATGGTATTCAAAAAGGTACCACGTCCGATGTGTTTACGTGGAAACAAATCAAATTATGAACTATGGTGGTCAGAGAGTTCCGGAAACAATAAACGAGTCGACCATGCAACTGACAGCTCCCCTCTGAAATGCAGACACAGTTAAGTCCAGCACGACGCGCTGAAGGCACATGCAAAGAACAGGCTGGGCAGTTTTATGATGAGATCAGGTGGGTTCAAGAGTTCTTTGCAACAGTCTCAACAGTTGGAGGACTTATCTGCACTTGACATATGTGTGATTAAGTGATACATAACATTAAACAAGAGCAACAATGAACCATAAAACTATGTCTTTTTATTTTCAGGCTAGGTTCTTCGTGTCATCCAAAAGGCTTCAGTTTGTTTGTTTGTTTATTTATTAATTTAGAGAGACAGGGTCTTACCCTGTCACTCAGGTTGCAGTACAGTGGCATGTCCCGGCTCACGGCAGCCTTGACCTTCTGGACTCAAGTTATCCTTCTGCCTCAGCCTCTGGCATAGCTGGGACTATAGGCGTGTGCCACCACGTTTTTTGTATTTTTCTAGAGATGAGGTCTCACTGTGTTGTCCAGGCTGTTCTTGAACTCCTGGGCTCAAGTGATCCTCCTGCCTCGGCCTTCCAAAGTGCTGGGATGACCCAGCCTCTTCAGTTATTTAAACAAATTTGTCAAAGGGATAGTGCCCAGAATGCCTACTTCTTTTAAGTGTTTTTTTAATTGGAAAAATTTTATATCTCTTTGTAGTTTCAACATTATTTGTTCTGTAATTTAAGTTTACGATGATCTGGTTCAGGAAGTATTTGCTCACTTTTGCATCTTCACTTAGATGAATGAATGGCACGGGTTGACACGGCTTTCAGTACAAGTGTCCTTACTATTTTATCTTATCTGTTACCTTTTTGTGATCTGACAGATGCTATTTGCTATAAAAGGTTGGGTTTAGTTAAATTCAAACTATTTTCTCAAACTTTCAAGACATCTCTTTCCTATGCCAACTAAACAAACATAAAACTGGGACTACAGGCATAAAAAAATCATAAATTGGGCAAACCCCTTGGGTCCTCTCCCACTGTGGGAGATTTTCTGTCCTCTCAATAAATCTTGCTTTCTAAAAAAAAAAAAAAAACATAAACTATTTAATACAAAATTTATTTTTTCTTTAAAAAATTTTTGGTTAGTAAAAAAGTAAAAAAACCCTAAAGCTCAAGTATTAGCATTAAATCTGCCATGATTTACTTACAATAAAAGAATTTTAAAAATTGTTCCTGTGAAAATATTTTTTAAATTGCCTTTATAAAACATTTTGCAGTACCTTAGGAATTAATGGAAAGTGGAAATAATATTCTCTAAATCTCAGCACCTTAAAAAACCCTTTAAGTTGATATAAACGAATTCTATGTACCATTTCCCTTTTGTCCCTCTAAACTACATTGATATTTGCTAACGTCTAAGATGCATATTTTTTCCAGAGACAGACTCTCACTCTGTTGCCCAGATTGGAGTGCAGTGGTGCAATCACAGCTCACTGCAAGCCTTGAACTCCTGGGCTCAAGTGATCCTCCCTACCCTGGCCTCCCAAAATACTGGGATTAAAGGTGTAAGCCACCATGCCTGGCCTAATATTTAAACAAAATTCTCAAGAATTATTTTAAAATGAGCTCAGAATATTTCACACTAAATTGGAAAAAAATGTTATGTTTTCATAACTTTCTCTTTTGACATAATTGTATAAAAGTTAAGAATAAGATCCTAATCAAGATTTCTTTTTTTTAACTGGGTAAAATTTTCTTTTCCAAAGCAAAGATCTATTCTTGTGGCCTCTTCCTAAAAGCTCACTTTTATTAGTTTTTCTAGGTTGTTTCCTTTTGAAAATCAACAGAGCATCTTGATTAGATGATTATTAAGCTGATTAGGTGGCTGTTATTGAAAACACGCATCGACTAAGAATGTACTTTCTCTTCACTGGGACGTTAAAGTTTTTGTTATTTTCCTGCTTCTTTTGGTGACCTCTATGAGTATGATTTTTGAGGAAGATATATGTACCAGATTTTTTTTTTTAGGAAGAATGCCAAGGAATATCTCCAGGAGACCAGCAAGGAGTCCTCCCCTTGGAGAAAGTGACCAAAAGGCTGCTGTGGCCACTGACTGGAGTGACCTGCTTGGTGTGCAGTCCCCCATCCCCAGCTGAGGCCCAAGCTCAGGAGAGTCCCCACAGCTGCTCTGCAGGGAGTCTGCCCCTGTCTAGGAGCCAGATGCACGCATTATTCACAAGGCCCAGCATGCAGTCCACTACTGGAAATTCCCTGCCAGGGCACTGTGTGGCATCATCATATCCCCACAGTAATCCTCTAGGTCTCAGAATGCTGTAGTTATTGTTATCCTTAATTAGGGTTTTAGCCCTTCATTGCGGAAGCATTCTACAAATTCTCGCCTCAGGCACAACATGGCAACTGAGCCGACACCACCCAGGGTGTGCAGCGGCTCAGCAGTCGTCCAACACAAGGAGGTGCCAGAGGGCTGACTTGCAGCACTAGCCTATGTGTCCAGGGCTGGAGTATCCAAGCAGGCAACAGGCAACAAGAAAAGTTACAAGCGAGCTGGAAATCTCATTCAAGAAGTCCCTAGGGAGAGTGAGTCTCTCTGAACAGGGCCGGGGGGATGGCGGTGTAACCTGGTCATGCACCTGAGGTTAGTTGGCATTCTCAAATCTCATGTCAACAGCCGGATGCCGGGTACCTCTGCTTCCATGAGGTGTGCATTCTGAAGAGCTTCTGCTTATTACTGCAGAGCTTACTGGGAGCGAGGGAGACAGAGCAGCACATTACCAAGCATTTCACCACCAGGAGTGCTCAGGGACTTTCTCTTTCTTTTTATAAAAACAAAGCCATTTGGCCTTCTTGTTTTTTGTATATAAAGTACACAGACTACTTAAGCAGTGACTACTATGTAGTTTAATTGTGCTGCTTGAAATAATACCCAGTGATCTTAAAATGGGAAGGTGGAAATAATGAGATTTGAAATAGGCATTACAAATGACAGTCGTCTGTGTGCTAGCATCTGTTTCATATGAAAATAAGAATATAAATATTTTAGAATATTGCAACCCCTGCAATAAATATCAATGCAGCATGGTATAAATGACTGAGGAGTAAAATATTTTAGAACCTTTAAGGATAAATATTTACAGACAACGAAGCAGATAACGTTACTTGCCTAAAAATTAAAAACATAAGCTCTTGATTTGTATAAAATGCCTACAGTTGTAGTTCATATAGGTAACCGACTGTCAGAATACATGTTCAACAAAATATAAGAAAAGATTCTAGGTTGTTAGTTTGTAAAAAAAAAAAAAAGAAAAGTACATTTCTTATTTTAAATCCTATAATATGTTGTTAAAAGACTAAATCTTTTCCTTCTATCAATAAACGTGAACAGAAGGAGAAACCATTTTGAAAAGATTGTTTTTGAAACAATCTAACATTTTGCCAATAAGGACACAAGTTGACTATGTTGGAAAAAAAAATAAAGCCTAGTCTTACTGAGTTTATTTTAACAACACATGCAGATCATTCGTTGCACATGGAAGAAAGAAAATGTAAATAATGGAAAATAAATGCAGAAGAAATATAAGAACACAGTCTTTTCCATCAGTGTTCTAGAGTTCTTTCCAAGAGCTCCCTTCAGAAGCCAGTAAAGCCAACCATGTGGGAGTGGTTCAGACAAAACACTCAGTGGACCACAGCACAAGATTGAAATATAGTAAAACACTATCATCTGTACCTTAAGTTTTAATACATGCATCTGTACAGCAGTCTTATAGGAGCCTATTAAAGCAACTTTAGACAGTCTACTGGTAATGCTTTTTAAACTGCAATTATGGCAGCTTAACTATAAGGCAGGTGTATAGCCAGCCATTGTTGAGTAAGAAGACAGTGTAAGTAGAGGCAGATTTATAGATACTTCCCAAAGCTCAGATGATATAACCTGTTCTTACAGCAATAAAACTTAGGTACAAAGAAGGAAAAGCTTTCTTGTACTAGTGTGATAACTGGCTGACCACTATTTGATGACCTGGTCAAGGAGAAAGGGAGGACAACTTAAGACCTCAAAGTGAGAGTACTGGTTTAGTCTTGCCAGACATGTTCACGGGTAAATTCAATTCCCTGGAAATGATAATTTACACCAAAAACAGAGAAAACCTGCCCAGTTTAAAAAATGAGTTGGAAAAATTACATAATGGGATGATTAATTAGAATAAAACCAATAGACATGTTTGCCACCACATATATGAAAATACAACTGTTTTAGTGGAAAGACCGAGGAAAAAATGAATAATTAAATGATGTTAAATAAGTTGGATTTATGGTTTAAGTAAAGGAAGAACTGCAGGCTCATTTGACAGACTAATAATTTGTACCTGACCCTGTACCAAAGAGAACCAAAGAAATATTATTTTCACTATCGTTTGGTTGAGTTACATTTAAAAAGCTCTTCTTGAAACTGATGGCTTGTATTTTTAAAGAAAATTTTTGGATCTGTCACAAACATTGTGACACTTTTCCTTTGCCCGAGACATCATAAGCAAATTTTGTTTAAACATAGCTTAACCTCAGTGTAGAGACACACAACCTTCTTTTTTTAACGAGAGCATTCCAAAACAGGGAACATAGCTAACTAAGGATTGTATGAATGTGTTTGGTACCCTAATACATTCTGCAGAAAGAGAAACCTCTCTGTGTATGGCCCAGTCTACAGTCATGGCTTTGTCTTTCAGTGACAGTACCAGGTACCCAGAGAGGGGTGTTGCTGTGGTGATGAACTCATCTACACTGGGCTACTCTCAGTTTTTTAACACAAAACGAAGGACTTAGGAGATTCCAGGCTCTGAGGTATCTGAAAGGTAAAAATGTTAGCTCCTCCTTGAGCTGAACCTTGTCTATTCTGTTTATCTGAATCACCATCAATAATCCAATGGCCCCAAAGGTGGTAAATGACTCTGCAGCTGGGCAGTGTTAATTAGTTCATTTGAAATGGGATCAAGCATTAATTAACAATACTCTGGACCCAGATCTTCGCTCTTCTCTAAGGATGAACTCTCATGATAAATGCATTTTCCTTTGTGCACATTTTGCCTGGGTAAGGACAAAGTTGTTATTTTCTAAGATGGTACTGTTGCTGTTGTTTTTCCAATAGCCTTCCCACATTAATTATGCAGAATTATAACTTCTGCATATGGAGCACAGCAGAGTGAAAGCTAAGGTCATATTAAGACAGGAGCCCTTGTTGCGATGTTTTTAAATTTTCATTTTCTCTCTTTTTATATATTTTCTCTTTCCCCATTTTTGCTGGTGTTTTATCTCTATTCCTATAAACTACTTGAGGTCAAGGTCATTTTATTGCTCTATCCAATAATTATTTATCGAGCACATTCTCTGTCATAGCTTTACACAGGGTGATGTGATAGATAGTCGGAAGACAGAAGACCTAAGTCTATGAAGAATTAGGCATTAAATAAGGTATATAGGCTAAGTGGTAGTAGTGGACTTGTTTCAAGGTGGTTTTTGCCAAATGTCTAGTGACCACAGAGAAGCAAGAAATTTCTGGGGGTGATTCTCTAAGTCATACACATAGTTCGGTGGTTCTATTCATGTTCATACCTACAGTTTAACAATCTCAGTCACAATATACAGTATAAATTTGAATGTTTTAGATATATACAAATATCATCAAATTTACAGAAAATTTGGTTGGAAGTCTTTTTGAACTGTGAAAGCTGAATAGGAGGCTTGTTTTTGGATTGGTGAGAAGAAGTTTAATAGTGACACTTTAATTCTGTCTTTGTTTTCTGTCATGCTAACATTTTTAAAAAGTACAACATCATGGTGTCTGTCAGCCCAAGGTGACTACTCTCTCAGGATAACCACAGAAGTTATGCTTATTCAAGCACTTCCACACGATTTACAAACTTCTCTTGCATGTGTCAACAGCTCCATTCTGGAGGATGAAACCAAAACAAGCTACTTTCAGGTAGCTCTGGAGTTCATGCCAAAGATGGTCTGTCTTTAGAGTTTGGAGACAAGTCATCCTTTGAGATAATTTGTAAATTGATAGCCCCTGAGACAAGGAAACACTTTTAAATACCACCAAAGAAACCAAAACATAGCTTATAATGACTGTGCTTTATTTTGTGTAACTTCTTTTCAAGTAAAATTGTCACAACAGAAGGATGGTCAGGTCTGTATGGAGTCTAGAAATAAACCAAAGGGCTAGACTTGGTCAGCTTGCCTCTTCCAGTGTCTATGCAAAGAATATTTGGAGTCCAATGCCTAGAATCTCTCTTTGGTCCAAAAGAGCTCTAAAGAAGAGAAGAGCAAATATTCAGGCAACTAAAACTTTCTGGAATGATCACCAAGGAATATTTAATGCTCTTGGCTCTAACTCCATGGCTACCAGAGAAGAGAAGCACCTTTAATGCTATGCCCTGAAAGGAGTGCCTGATGCTGTATGCCCTACCATGTCTATCTCCTGTCACAGATGAATGCATTCATACTGTGATTTGTGAATCTTTTAAAGTATAAATATAATGCAAAAATGGATAACTTAGAGCTTCATCACCTCAAGTGAACTTTTGAAACTGGTTTCAGTACTGACTGCATAAATATATTATGATTAACGTCATTACCATAACAGTACAAAGCCAAAGGAGCAATTCCTGGACCCACATTGGCCCCCACCTAGGGACTAACTGTGGGCAGCTAGATGCCTTCATTTCCTCACACCATCAATACTGGGATCCACCTGGCTCTCCTTTTCAGGGCTTTGCTCCCAAATCCAGACCCTTCTTGGTACTCATAAACGCAGATCAAAATTTTCTTTCACCTCCTATTTAGGTTTAACTCTCTGCTATGTAATCTGATAAAGCATTTTCATCTAAGGCACGAAAAACTGGTCATAAATTATTTGGCGGATTTTTGGGATGACTGTCTTCTTTCTAAAAAATGATGGGGGCTTTTCTTTTGAAACAGAGTAAACCTCAGCACTCAATGGGCTAGAGATGTCACAAAGAGAAGGTTCTCATCCCCTGTACACAACGTTCCTCTTTCAAAGAAAATTCTTCCTCACTCCAAAAAAAACTACCTTAGTGAAGGAGAGTATATCCTAGACTGCTGCCAGGGCCTATAACATTCAGAGATAAAATTCATTTCTTCTACTCTCTAGATTACTATGCTTCAATACTTGGATAAGACTTCTGTTTGGGAAAATGGCAGCAAGGAATGATCAAAGACCATAATTATTTTCCCTTGAGAATGTCCCATGCCCTGCAGACTGCAAAAAAGCAGTGAGTGAGTTAGGGAAAGACACTTTGGGGGTGTGTGTGGGGAGATAACCAATACAATAGCAACCTTTGCAGGCAATTTTGTAAAAGGTCACTTATAATCATCTTATATCTGTTGATCAATTTTACTCACATGAGACACATTTAAAACATCTGCTAGGCATCAGATTTATAAATAAACATGTAGCAAAAGAGAAATCACAAACCTGCTGGATGCTTCCCCTTGTTCTTTCCTTCAGATGTGTGCAGACAGAAGAGAAATGATGATAAACTGGTGAATACATTTATAGCACTTGATAACAGCCGCATTGGAGACTGGGGAATCAGCTACCTTAAGTAACTCTTTTCAAGCACGATCCACAAAAGCAATGTTCTTTATAATAAATGTACCCAACTAGCTAACATATGTTCTCTGTTCACAGACCTGAGACAGCACAACATTCACTTGGCAAAGTCAACACTGCCCACCTACAACCCCAAACCACAGATCCTTCATTAGCCAAAGTTATCCACGGCTAAGAAAAAGTGCTTCTGAACAATGTTGCTGGTTTCAATGTAGCTGTGGTCCCTGTGCTTTGGGTAGACTTTTGGGTTTCCAAATCTGGGTTCATTAATGTGTGACTGCGGTTTTAAGTCTTGGTCGCTTGTTGAGGCAGATTTTTGTTTTCTGGTATTGCATAAAGCATAAATTTCCTTTGGGTAAATCAGGTACCTAGAAAATTTATCATAATTCTTGTAGTCTACTGTTTTTAATAACTCCTCTTGGCAACTTTAGGTCGAGGCAACATGGTGAGGGCCTCTACTCTTTGCAAATGAACTGTGTCCTTTTGGGCAGGCATTTTGCTTTCTTGTAGGTCTTGGTTTTCTTATGAGTATATCAAAGGCAGTGGGCTAGATAATCCCTAAGTTCTGACTTCCTAACATTACCACATGGCGTTTTTGGAGCTTCACAATTCTCCATAGCTTCATAAAATATCTGACTCATTCCCTAGAATAGCATATTTACCTGTGTTTCACCCTTTGCATGGGTTTCACTTGCTTTGAGAAGAAAATCAAGAAAAATATTTCCCTCTATAAATCCTTCTGTTATTAAAACAAATCTTTGAAATAGCCACTGCTAAGACTTCCAGTGTGTATGTAAGGGACAAACTAGGCCAGAAAAGGGCGCATAAGAAACTGCTGGGCCGCATCCTTGGCAGGTTTGAGTGGACACAGCATGCCCTCTCCCCAGCACCTCTCTTCCCTGCATGGCTGTTTCCTAGGCTTCTCTCTCATTCTACTGCCAGGGTTAAGGCTGTGGAGTCAAAGCACGCCATCGTGTCTCTAAAACCGTGAGAAACAAGAGCATGGGCTTGGTGTTTTTCATGATACAAATACCAGCAAGTGATAATCATGGGGGTGATGCTGCTGTGGGTAATATGATCTTTTCCCTAGCCACTTATTTAAAATTGTAGCCCCTGGTGCTCCCTAAATGCCTTCCCCATTTTACTTTTTTCCTTAGTACTTATTTGATGTCACTCGATGCATTCTATATCTTACTATTATTGTCTATCCCAGTATCCCTTGGACATATTCCTGAGGTCTGAGATTCTAACTTGTTTGCCTTTTTCTCCAACTGCTGTATTAACTGTGTTTAGAACAGTGCCTTACACATCACATGTGCTCAGTGAAGACCGATTGAATGAATACATGATTGAATGAGTGATCTTTTCCTTCAGAAGTTCTTAGACTCTGGATGCTAAAGGAAAATATACAACCTAAATAAAAAATAGTTTTTGTCTGTTTCTTACTACATTGCTTTGCATTCAGTAGGCCAGCCAGTTATAAATGTAAAGATATCCCTCTAAGTCATTGTAAATCATTCTCCTTACAAACCTGCAAACTTGATTAAAGCAGGTTTGCTTCCTAAAGCAAAGGTTCTGATCTTGGCTTCAGGGAGTCTATGAAAACATTACAATTGTAGGCAAAGTTTTGATTTTGTGTGTGTGTGCATTGAATTTCTTTTTTTTTTGGGGAAAGATCTCATTGTGTGTGTTTTTTTTTAAATCACATTCTCACTGGCTTAAAGAACAGTAACAACAAAGTTTAAGAACTACTGCAACTTGAAAAAGTGAAGCATTGCTAGAGGGATGAGATGTTAGGAAGTCCAAGTTCCCATGAACTTGACTGCTGTGTCCAGTGACTGCTGTGTCATTCTGGACAAATAACTGTTCTTTAGTAAATGGGGCTGAGGCCCAAGGATAATGATGTTTCAGAGAAAGGAGAGTAGGGGGAAGGTTGAGCAGATGTTTGCATAAATCCTCCTCCATCTCCACCCACACTTAAGACAGGGAAGGTATCAGAGGAAAGAAAGAAATTGTGTGAGTAAAGTAATAGTTGACTTGCTGGGAGAGTTTGGCTCATTAGTAAGTGTTTTTTCCTGGCTTCAGAATAACTTTTAATCCCAAAACTTCAGTAAATGGGAAGCCAAATAATCACATATGACACTAGACACTCTTTTAGGTCACTTGAGGGTCCTCTCAGTTTTCCTACTAACCTTTCTTTTTTACATTTACCTAGCAAATTTCATAAAGATAATAAATGTAATTTTTATATGATTCCCACTTTTGATGCATAGCCCCAAGGAATAGATGGCGCTGACATTACATTCTTTTGTATTTTATTTTTAAGCTGAAATCTCACTGTCACCCAGGCTGGAGTGCAGTGGTGAGATCTTGGCTCACCACAGCCTCAAGCTTCTGGGCTCAGGTGATCCTTCTGACTCAGCCTCCTGAGTAGCTGGGACTACAGGCATGTGCCATCATGTCTGGCTAATTTTTTGATTTTTTTTTTTTTGTAGAGACTAGGTCTTGCTATGTTTCCTTGGCTGGTCTCCAACTCCTGGGCTCAAGCAATTCTTGATTGAATTACTAGCATTACAGGCATGAGCCAGCACACCCAGCCTTTAACAATTTTTTAAAATACCAAAATGTTGAAAGGGTTTAATACTTAATAAAAGGAATTCAGCTAAATTTCAAGATCTAAATGAAAAAAGGATTCTAATCCACACATGCATTCAACAGCATCCATGCTTGCTAAGGTTCTTTCTGCTAAAATCCCAGGGTTCTATGAATACCTCTGTCCCAGGTGCTGACAGAGTTTTAGACACCAATGTCTAGGAGGCATATCCCATTAGAGCTTAGGAATCATCTTGCCCAGCTCTTGTTCTTCTCTTTGTGGATGAGAAAATTGGCCCTGGAGGGCAGGGAAGCAAAGTAACTAATCCTGCGACCTAAGATAGATTTGGTGCTTCCCAACAGTGCATTCTGCTGCATCAGAAACCTCCATTCAGACAGCACTGCCTGGGGAGTATTTCCCAGCTGATATCCCTCTGGATCAGGAAGAACAAAGTGGTTTTCCTGAGTCACAGAGTTAGGTGCCTTGAATTCCATGAAGCCACTAGGATTAAGGTTTTGTTGGGCTATAAAGGAGAACAGCCAGTGTGCTAAAACACTAAGCTGGATGAGCAATTTAATAACTTTTGAGGCTGGGCTAGGTGGCTCAGCCTGTAATCCCAGCACTTGGGGAGGCCGAGGCGAGTGGATTGCCTGAGCCTGTGGGCTCGAGACCAGCTCGGGCAACTTGGCAAGACCTTGTCTCTACAATAAATCAAAAATTAGCTGAGTATGGTAGCCTGCGCCTGTAGTTCCGGCTACTCAGAAGACTGAGGTGGAAGGATCGCCAGAACCCAGCAGGTCGATGCTGGGGTGGCCGTGAGCATGCGTGCCACTGCACCCCAGCCTGGGCAAAGGAGTGAGACTCCAACTCAAAACAAAACAAAACAAAACACAAAACTTTTGAACAACTCAAGTAATCAACTATTCTAATCAAGCTGGGTGACTCACAGAAAGCCTTTCTCATGACTTACTTGCTTTGGGGTACTTCACTGAGGACTTCTTTAATTAGATGGTGATTATGATTTAACATGTACTCAGCTGGTTGAACTGGAGTCCAGGGTCCCAGGACTAAAGTTTCTCTCTCTCTCTCTCTATATATATATTGAGGTACAGATCACTGTGGCAATCATTATGTCTTCTCATAATTTTCTTGGTTCCTGCCGCCTTCTAAGCACCTGGTAGGGCTGCACTTCCCATTCCCTTTGAGTTTAGGTATGGCTGGGTGAGTTACTTAGGCCAATGACATGTGAATTAAAGTGATGTTACTTTAAAATTCTGAAGGCTAATTCCAAATTTTAGTCTCATTGGTCCCACTGCTTCATTGTAAACTGTAATCTTTTCAGGATCTGATTCTTCCCTTCTTGTGCTACTGACATGAGTTTGATATGCAAGTGAAAGCCTGAGGACTGTCTCCAGGAGAGACTTAAATGTGTAAAGAGATATTACTCTCAAGGCACTCCCCTCTTGGGGTCAGGTGAAGGATGGAAGAGAAGTAATTTCTATCTTTTTTTCTTACATTTAGTTTTTCCAAAATCTAGCGGACTTTATGAAATGACATGTTAGAAAGTAAGCACGAAATAGTAAAAATAAATCTCTACAGAATTTTACATTCTTTTAATTTTTAATCACAGTCTCTGGATCATGAGGAATGATACTGATTCTACTTAGTTTTGTGCCCGAAATGCCATCAAACTGCTTTCAATCTAAGAACAACAGCAAATAAGACGAGAAAAACGCCGGCACTTTTTGTGTGTATGGTTTGCTTAACAGACTTGAAAAGACTCAACTACAGCACCAGCTGTCACACTGATACCTACTTGGTAGGGCTGCAGGTGTGCAAGGCCTTCAAGTGTGGCTTCCAGGTGGCAATGGAGACAGACTTCTCATCAGCGGCATAACTACGCCAAACGCACTGCAAGGGGCATACACGAGGACGTGAAAAAGAAAAACAAAAGAGAGCAGGAGACAGAACAAAATGAAAGATACCATTAAGCTACTACACATTAAGGATCGGCTGCTCTTCATACTTAGCCTACTTTGACATTTTCAGTTGCTGTTAAATATAATTGTGCCACGTAAGAACTGATTTTCTTTTTTTTTTTTTTTGAGTTGGACTCTGTCGCCCAGACTAGAGTGCAGTGGCCGCTCCTGGCCACCACAGCCTCGACCTGCTGGGCTCAGGTGATCCTTCCCTCTCAGCCTTCCAAGTAGCTGGAACTACAGGCGTGTGCTACCATGCCCGGCTAATTTTTTTGATTTATTGTAGAGATGAGGTCTCGCCAAGTTGCCCAGGCGGATCTCGAACCCACGGGCTCAGGTAATCCACTCACCTCAGCCTCCCAAGGCGCGGGATTACAGACTGAGCCACTGAGCCCGGCAGAACTGATTATCAAAACAACTCACACCAAAGGAAAAAGTACCCAAAAGTATAACATAATGCAATTTCGAATTGGTTAGACAAAGATACTATACGATGGGAAACAAAAAAGTAATGCTTGATTGGTTTAATAAATATTGATGTCCCAGATAATAGTTAGGTAAACTATATGAGTACAAATGTGTATTCCTGGGATTGAACTTTAATCAATATTTGACAAGATAGAGGCAAAGGACTACTGAAAATCTACTATGCAACCAGTAAACTAGCTATTCAACTAGTGACCACCATGGCATGTTAATGATTTGATTAGTGAAATCCCTGAAGTTGAACTATACAATACTTCTAATGCTAAAAATGAAGGCAGTGATAACAAGAAGCAGAGCTAAAGCAACATGGAGAAAATGCATTATCTGGGAATGTAATTGGAAAGCACCTAAGGATTTAATGTCATAATCTAAAATATGTTTATAACCCTTTGATGTAAAACATAAGCTCTGTTTATTTCATATGATTAGACCTGATGTAAATAATACAAAGCATTTTTACGTGATCTCACAGTTAAAGCATGGATTAAGACTCCTACTTTGTAGATGAGAAAATAAAGGCTCAGACACATGAAGAGGCCTATACAAGATTAGTAGAGACGGGGCAATATCTCAAAGTGCTTGGCCCTTGATCAGTCAGTCCCTTTACTGTGATTTTTGCTGACTGCTTGAAGACTGCTGTTGGAATAGCTTCCATCTGAACTGTCCATTTGAGACACTGCCTGAACTTAGTTTCCTAAATAGATTTTGGTAAAATTCTTCCTTTATAATGAGTCTATAAACATCTCTCATGGCCGTGTTTATTCTAATCTCCTCAGAGAAAATGTTTTATTATAATTCATTCATCAAAGCATTCTATTTTATGTGGCAAGTTCATTTGAATGGGTCATATCCCTACCATGGAACCATTAGTCGTGATTTTGAAATCTACAATGAAGAAAAAAGTGATCTAATAGTATTCCTTTTCCTGAGAACATCATTAAATAAATGTGTACTGAACAGAAGAGTTAAAAATTGACTAATTACTTTGCAGAATTGTCTGGCAGGATCTATTAAATCTGAACACACATATACATCTCCTAAGATACAGCAACTCCTCCTAAATCTTATGCTCAACAGATAGGCTTATATATGGTTACAAAAATATATGCACTATATGCCCAACAGTAGAATAAATAGAAAGTGTGTGATATATGTAAATAATGGGAATACTATATGGCAATAATAGGCTACAACTACATTCAACAATAAAGATTAACTTCATGTGAATAATGTTGAGTGAGAAAAATGAGACACAAAAGAATACGTTTCCATGAAGTACAAAAACCAGGGAACATGAATCCATGCTATTAGAAGATAACACTATGGTTGTTCTTGTGGACTGAGAAAAGTGTACATAGGATGCTCAGTTCTTTTAGGTTATGTACTCTTTTCTGAATATACACCATACTTCAATAAAATTTTAGGAAGTGGTAGAAAAAAATGAGAAAAGCACACAATAGGACCTGAGGAACTTTTTATTTTTTTATGGAAGTTTTAAGTGGTTGAAGCAGGGTTCTTTGCCTGGAGTCTTATTTACATGGTTTATGTTCATTTAAGCTTCAAATCTGTGGTAATCTGTGCTAAGCATCTTGGCATTTTACAGAGAATAAAGCAATTATCATTGCATCGTCTTTTTTTTTTTTTTTGAGTGGTAAGGGTCTCACTCTGTTACTTAAACTAGAGTGCAGTGACATGATCATGGTTCACTGCAGACTCGACTTCCTGGGCTCAAGCAATCCTCCTGCCTCAGCTTCCCGAGTAGCTGGGACTACAGGTGTGCACCATCACACCCGGCTAATTTTTATTTTTAAAGATGGGGTCACTATGTTGCCCAGGCTGTTCTTAAACTCCTGGGCTCAAGTAACCCTCCCATACAAATGCCTGGCTGTTGTATTATCCTGAAATGTTAATTTTTGCAAATACCATACACACACAATTTATAGAATGATTTAGAATAACAACAATGAAAACACATGGAGTTATGATTTCTGTAGTGGTGAGGCCCAGAGACACTCCAAGGCTATACTGGCATAGATGGCTACTTTAATGAAACAATTTCCAAAGAAGGTATCACATATATGTGAATTCTGATACTTTGATAGTAAGACATATGTAGAATTAGAAACATATAGCAGGTTTGTGCATTATTAGCACTAGTGAAAAAAATCCAAAACAATACAACAAAGATGGAACCAAGGCATTCCCTGTTAGTATTATAATGAATTGGGGCAAAAGAGGCAACTCTGAGAAAATTGAAGATTTTCATTATAATGAAACCTAGCTTGTTGTTCTTTTTCTATCAGATTGATCTCAGCAACTAAGCTCTTGTCGCCTTCATTACACTTCTCCCAAAAATGCCTTGCAAGTGAGAGGGACAGAAGGTGCAGGGGGCATCTATCACAAGTCTGCAGTTAGTTAATGGGGTCTCACTATGTTGCCCAGGCTGTTCTTGAGCTCCTGGGTTCAAGTAATCCTCCCACCTCAGCCTCCCAAAGTGCTGGGATTGCAGGCATGAGCCATTGTAATCCCAGCTTGAAATGGAGCTGGAAAGTGTAACTCCACGAGTCTCACACTCTGAAAAAGCTAACTTGTCCTTAGTTGTGCTCTCTCAGCTAGTTGTTTCTAGCAGCTGAACTACAAGCCCACATCCACATGATCCAGGAGCTGATGCTCCTATTTTTAAAACCAAAATCCTAGAGTGATTGGCAAGAGAAAGATAACATCCCAGAGGGATTTCCTAGGGTTAATTCACATGGTATATCTCCTCCAAAAGACAGGTCAACAAGAAGCAAAGTGAAAGCCAAATGTGCCATTTATCAGGTGACACTGGTGCTCTAGGCAACCAAACAGATGTGAACTTTGGTCTCTAATCATAGGCACAGAGTCAGCATAATTCAGTGTTTAGGGAATATTTAGTCTGTCTTGTCTGGAATATTACAGCTATGGCACGTTTGATCCTTTTGGGAAATTGTGCACAAAGTTCAAGTTGACCACCCGAAGGTAAAATTAACACGAACTTATTTTTTCATGGTATCTGAAAGATTTAGAATGTAAACCAGCAATCCCTTTTCCCACCTTTCTTCACCCAAATTTCTGTTCCTTAGAGGCAACTCCTTCGATTCTTCTAGTTGTTGCTTCTATTTTTAAGAATCCTTTTTTAAAAAAAAAAAAAAGTTTAAGCCAGGCTTGGTGGCTCAGCTTGTAATCCCAGCACTTTGGGAGGCCGAGGTGAGTGGATTGACTGAGCCCACGGGTTTGAGACCAGCCCAGGCAACTTGGCGAGACTGTGTCTCTACAGTAAATCAAAAATTAGCTGGGCATGATACTGCGTGCTTGTAGTTCCAGAACCCAGCGGGTGTCGACGCTAGGGTGACTGTGAGTGTGCCACTGCACTCCAACCTGGGTGACAGAGTGAGACTACAAGTCGAAAAAAAAAGTTTATACTTATGTTTTTTGCTTTTTCAATTTTAGGCATTGTCAATTAATTTCCTACTATGGCAGATAATGACATAGCCAACTTACAGGCCCTCTCCCTCTCCTCTCATTCTTCCAGCATCTTTATGTTATAATTTTTGGTTTAATCTTTCGTGTTTGTATTATTATGATCATGTAAGTATTATTCTTAGTGCAATAATGTGATATACTATAACTATTCTTTTTTTCCCCTTTTTGTTATTTTTGAGTTATTATTGTACTATTTTAATTTCTTCATTTGTCCACATGTACCTATTATAAATACATTCCCTATCTCTCCACCGGATCTATAAAACACCTCTAGTCAAATGCATTGCGAAATCTATCCGTTTTATCTTTTTTTTCCTTGAAGATCTTTCTCCTGGAGCCCTCAGCCTACTCCTCATTCTGTTTTCAAAGCCTGCTGTGGCTTTTGTCTTATAACCTCTCTTCCCTATCATCATAGTAATTTCCTTTTTTTTTTTTGAGTCGGAGTCTCACTCTGTCGCCCAGACTGGAGTGCAGTGGCACACTCCCAGTCACCGCAGCCTCAACCTGCTGGGCTCCGGCGATCCTTCCTCCTCAGCCTTCCAATAGCTGGAACTACAGGTGCCCGTTACCACGTCCGGCTAATTTTTTTAAAATTTATTTATTGTAGAGATGAGGTCTCGCCAAGTTGCCCAGGTGGGTCTCGAACTCTCGGGCTCAGGCAATCCACTCACCTCAGCCTCCCAAAGCGTGGGATTACAGGCTGAGCCACTGAGCCCGGCTCATCATAGTAGTTTCATTTGCTCTTTCCCAAGTGGAATATCTTGTTTCCTAAATCCCATATTTCTCTCTCTCTTGATTTAGCCACTGGCTTTGGAAGAGCAATTCTATCTAAGTAACTCCTTGAGTAAAGGTAAATGGCAGGCTAGTTTCTGAGATTTTGCATGTCAAAAAATGTCTGTGTGCTACTCTTAGACTTATGAGTTGCTTGACTGGGTATGGAAGTTTAGGTTGAAAATAATTTTTTTTCTAGAATTTTAAAAGTATTTTCCACCATCTTTTAATTAAAGAATTACCAAGGAAAAATCCAATGCCAAGAAAAAAATAGAAGAGGATGTGAAGTTGTGAAAATCTCCCAGAAAGTGGAATAAAAAGACAGATAGAAAATGAGACAAAAAAAGGTGAGATAATTGAAGGACCCTTCCAGGAGTTTCAATACCCAGCTGATAGGGGTACCTCAGATAGAGTCCGGGGAAATCTGATTCTTAATTTTTTGGCTCTGTCCTGCTCAGAAAAGCATTTAGGAGCCCACCCCTTTTAAAAATGTTCTGATATTTCTCTATTTTGTGGGAAGTTTTTGGCTCATAGTGTTGGGCATGGTGGGCTCTTTTACTGTGGACACTTCTGTCTTCTAACACTGGAGAGTCATAACAGCATATTTCGTTGATAAAATCCTTCCCTGGTTTCCTTGCACTCTATTTGATGCAACCCAATCAGTTGGATATTGGAACTCCAGAAAGGGTTCTTCCACTTTACTTTCTCAACATTTTTGTCTTATTTCCTGTCTTTGTCTTTTTATTCTACTTTCTGGGAAATTTTCACAACTTTATCTCCTCTTCTATTTTTTTTCCCTGCTGTCATGTTTTTCACATTTACGTTCTTGTTGTTATTGTTTGTTGAGTCCGTTCTTATTTATGACTGAAGCACTAAAAAAGATGCATGAGTGGCTTGAGCTTACTGACTGACTTTAGTGTAACTGGGTGAAGACTTATTTTACTTGGGGAAGCCAAAATTTCTCTCTGTCTCTGTCTCTCTCTATTTTTTTGGGGGGGGGCACTTGTCTTCCTCAAAGCAGCATCTTCTAATCTGTTCCTTTAAGGGCATTAAACCTATCAGCACTTATTTAACAAACTTTCACTTAATTTTCCGGTGTCAGTTTCTACCAATGCAACTTGGCTCTGCCCTGAACTGTTCTTATCTCTCCAGAAGTAAATCTCTAGCATGGAACTTTTGAAGAATCTTCAAGTGCTAATTCCAAGGCTAAATAATGTATATATGAGGATGTAACTACTTTTTAAAAGGGGTGATGAATTTGGATTCAGATGGTGGGAATTTGAGTTCTAGCTCCTCCCAGGCTTGTCCTGATGGTCAAGTAACGTAATGTATTAGAAGAGGCTCAGCCTGTAATCCCGCACCTGGGAGGCTGAGGTGAGTGGATCGCCTGAGCCCGCGGGTTCGAGACCTGCCTGGGCAAATTGGCGAGACCTCATCTCTACAATAAAAATAAAAAAAATTAGCCGGGTGTGGTAGCGCGCGCCTGTAGTTCCAGCTACTTGGAAGGCTGAGGCGGCAGGATCGCCGGAGCCCAGCAGGTCGCGGCTGAGGTGGCCTGGAGCAGCCACTGCACTCCAGTCTGGGTGACAGAGTGACACTCCAACTCAAAAAAAAAAAAAAAAAAAAAGGAAGCACTCTGCAAACTAAAAAGCACTTCATGAGTCTTCAGCATTATTAATAAAAGTTGTGACATTTGGGCAAGTATTCAAAACATTACTAAGAGCTGATTTCTTTTCCCAGACTGCTCCACTTGAAATGAAAAGTTAATTTAAATGAATCATACGAAGATATTGACACAGCTAAATTTGCTGCAAACTGCTGGGGTTTTAAACTTTTCCCTAAAAGTCAAATGCTAGTTAATTTAGTTCTCTCACCAACCAAATGATGGAACAATTTGGGCATCTCAGTTGCTTTTTTGGGAAGAGAGTGACTGTTGCTGAAAACAAATGAGATTGCTTTTGGTCTTGATGCTTTGTGTATCCAGCAAACTAAGTCAGGTTTGTTGGGTAAGAAATTGAATGCATTAGTAAATGGAGTTTGCTTTTAAACCTGTGCATCCTGAAAAATAAATTTCTGCAATATGTATTCAAAGCATAAAGCTTTAATTTTGTCTAAAGAATACAGCAAGAAGAACAACGAACAAATCTAATCATTATTATTTCTATGTCTAATAAATAAATTGCATTTAAATGAGGGAGCATTTTTTTAAGAGTCAACTTTGACTAGTGAAATTATGATTAGATTTTAAAGGTATTCTTGAATGTTTCAAGTCTTTCATTAAGAACAACATATAATTTGAAGTTTTAAGGAAAAGAAAAATTCATGATTTTACTCCATCAAAACCTACATATCTACAAGTTCAATTAATGATCACAATATATATTACACAACCGAGTTCCATAAAATAAAATTCTAGGCCTCCAAACGAAACTATACAATCATCCTTTCTCCACGTTTTATGGGTTACCTGTGAAGGAGGCTTGCCTTGTGATGGCTGTGGTCATATAAATGCCTGCTTCAATGATTTGCTGCAGGAATAGAAATTCATTTTCAAGTTCAATCGGGAATTGTTTTTGCACAATTTAGTAGTCAATAATGGTAAATCAGATCAGAAAGATTAGTGCTGTTATTCTTTATATTTGCCTTGTGCAATATGATAGCCAATAGCAACTTATATTTAACACTTGCAAAGTGGCTAGTGCCACTGCCAAAATGATTTTTTTTTTTGAGACAGGATCACACTTTGCCATTCAGGTTGGAGTGCAGTGGCATGATCATGGCTCCATGCAGCCTTGAGCTCCTGGACTCAAGAGATCCTCCTGCCTCAGACTCCCAAGTACCTGGGACAGGTTCATGCCACCAGGTCCAGCTAATTTTTCTATTTTTTGTTAAGATGGGGGTCATGTTTTGTTGCCCTGGCTGGTCTTGAACTCCTGGACTCTGGCAATCCTCCTACCTTGGCCTCCCAAAGTGCTGGAATTACAGGCATGAGTTTCCACACCTGGCTTCAATTTTAAATTCTAATTAATTTAAATTTAAATAGTTAAATGTAGCTAGGGTTACCATATTGGGCAGCACAGCTCTATATCATCACAGCTGATAAATGCATGAGAAATCCCTCAATGGGCTCACTTTCTAACAGAGCAGCTGATATTCTAAGAGGTTTTATATACATAAGATGTATTATTGGTTCCATGTGTAGGTTGGTGCCCAGATGGATGAAAGGAAACCATGGAATAACTTCTTCATTCACAGGTTGGAATCATTGTTCTAGAGTGGAGGGAAATTAAAGGATAAGAAGAGTAAAGGGTAACATTTATGAAAAGTATGGAAACTCCCGTAACCGGTTAAGAAGTGCTAAAAAGATGAAAGGTTATGAATTCTGCAGTTCGGGGTATGCTGTGTGTGTCTTAAAGTGTATGACTCCTCTTAATCCTGTTGATTATTGTTTGGTATCTGATCTTAAACTCTTACTACTTAGGAGTCTTTTCATTTAGAAAATAAAGTTTACTTTCTCTTTTGTGTTCTTTTAAAACCTGGAAATTAAAAAATAGAGACTCTCAGTGGTTTGCATTGGAAGTCATGCCCAACGATCCATTTTCTTGTCAATAGTTGTGGAATAGCTTAGTTTAAAATTTAATATCCTTATTTAGCGATTAGATACAAACAGATCTTGTTCATGATGTAACTGACCCACACTCTTCCTTTCTCTCGCCACATTTCTGGTAGGCACTGCATATCAAAGCCACAGTTAAAGGCTAAAGGTAGGGTTGCTGGTGGTTATCTCCCATCAGTCCACCCACTCAAGCCTACAATCTGAGTTAAAACAATGTGCTTGTTATGGTAGCATGAAGACAAGTCTCCTAGCACTGCGGAGCACCATTCCAACCCCTCCCATTTAGAAGTCCTGGAGCTTCCACTGCCAGGCAAGAAGGAGACAACCTTAAATTGTAGAATTATTTTGTGCACTATTAAATGTCAACTCCACATTATGGATCTAGCAAAAAGCATATTTTGTGATCCTTAACTGAGATCTAGGATAGCTCTATCCCCAAAAGTTATGGATGGCAAATGGAGAAGCATTCCTTTCAGTGCTGAAGCCAATCCTGAGTCACTGAAAAGAAAATGAAACACTAAGTAACAACCTATATGTTACAAGCTAGCTTCAAATAATGTGCTTATTGTTTCATATTCTCAAACACTGATGTATTCTGATCCTACCATTTCTTAAAATAGGACAACGATTTCAAGTTATTGCCCTCGATGGTATTAAAAACAATTTTGTAGGTATTAAACCTAACATGTTGTTCTTCAAAACAGTGACATACATCCGGCTGGAGAAAGTAATTGTAATATAGGAAATAATGCCCTGTTCTGCTCTATCACTTAATGATCAATTATATTTCACTAAGCAACTCATGAGATATATTAAGTTTTTCCAGGAGCAATACAACTGCTAACTTCTGGATGGCCTTGCTAAAAACACAAGGTTTTCAGTTCGGGAGAGGAGGGATACCTGCCCAAATCCAAGACTGTAAATTAAATTCTAACTTCATTTTTTTTTTTTTTGAAGAATGCTTAGAAGCATATCTCTTCTAAGCAATGAGATTGGAAAATGACCCAAAAGCACTTAATGGAGACAGATGTTGCTATCTACCTACCACATCGACATTTACCTGAATGAGATTGGCAGCTGGGTTCCTTCTTTTCTCAAAGTGTTTCTGGCGATGCTGTTCTTGTACTTTTAGTGCAAAACCCGAGCCAAGAATTCCCTGGAGCAAAATACAAAAATAGTACTTTCAAAAGAAAAAACCTTCAAAAGCATGGCTAAATAATACAAATATTTTAAAAAATCACTCAAATAAGTTGGAGAGAAGACAAACAGTATGTAACCTGTTCACAAACATGTCATTTATTAAAATAAGCACGACTTATTTCTATTATAATATCATCAGCCAATGGCAAGTTGTTGGGCAATACTGCCCAGAGATACACCAACTTCTGCTCTTTAGTAAAACAATTAGTCATTGTCATTTGTAATCTTCTGTGGTATAGTAAGAGGCACCATGATTACGAATAAAATCACAATAAAAATTGCGTGTGTGTGACTGTTTCTGTGACATTTCTTTCTGTGTAAGTTACAGTGAATGGTCTTATCCAGTGATGAAATGTTGAGAACATGAATTCTGTCTGTGGACTGAGCTGGATTTTAAATTTGGGAGAGTTAAAATCTCTCTGCTGTGGACATGAGAATAGTTCTAACACTTTGATGAAACTCTGAAAGTTTATATTCTGCGTTCACAAAATGGAAGAGACGAGGGCGTTTAAGATCTGTCCCAGCTGTAGTTCTCCATGATGCTATAATTCTACACCTACCAAAGAAGGTAAAAGAGAAAGAGGACAGTTATCCAGATGAGACAGCCACTCATTTTTGAAGATAAACAGTCGAAGGTTTTCCATTTTGCCCGTTTATACAATAAAGGCAAGAGCAAGGTAATTGTGAAGCACATTATTTTCCTGTTTTAATCTCAAGCTTTTGTAGCATTCCTTGCTTTTTTGGTTTTGGCTCACCTATTCAGATGTTGGGGTTGGTAAGATTAGTATTCCCTTCTATGCTTACATTAGATTTTTGGCTCGTTTTCTTTCCTTCTGCTTATCATCTTGATCTGCCAAAATTCTGGTTCTTTGATGTTCCCCCTGCTTTTTCAGTTTGTTTTGGTCTAACATTTGTGAAACCAGGATGCTTTGTCTCACTCCTGGGTTGGCTTTTGGAGCTTGCTAAAGTCAGTTTCTGGGCTTTGTCTATAACTCTCAGCTTTATTGGCGTGGGACTTGGAGCTCTGCTGCTTTCAAGTCTGGGTTTTATTTGCTAGCTATAAATTATTAGCTTTTTATTAAACTTCAAGGAGTCTAACCCTTGGGTTAGAGATGGACATTTTATAAGCACCAAGTCAGTATTTGCCACAGGTAAGGAATTGTTGTTTCTCTTTTCTTTATATTTTTTAAGTAGCTCAGAGATGGTATAGGCTGCCTGGAGAGGTGGTGGGTTTTTCACCTCTAGGAAATATTAAGTCTTGGCTGGATAACAACTTGGCTGAGATATTTTTGGACTCTAGATAACCTGTAACCCTCCTTCTTATCTTGAGAGCCCATAATTTTGAGTACAACTGTGACAATAAGCAGAAAATAAGTAATGCAATCATGTTAAAAATACACAGTGGTACAACAATAGTATTTGCTATTAATTAGCAACAATCTACTCCATTATTAATTTGTGTAAATGACTGTACCATGAAATTCAAAATTACATCATACGTTCTATTTTCCATCTTTCTTCTTCAGTGACTGTCTCACACTAAGATCTCCATCTCTTAAAGATTGAGATTGCACAAACTAAGCTTCATAAAAACCTGGTCTCTGGTCTGGTTTATAGATTTAAACATCTTTTCCCTCCACTTAGAGGTTATAAAAGTGGACTTGCATTTCTAAATCCAGATAAACTCATTTCTGACTCCTAATTTTGTGTGCTACTTAAAATTATTTAGGAAAGATTGCTTTATTCCTTTTTAAATGTCATTTTTCATGAAGTATAAACATGTAAGAGAATACAAAACATCAGAATTTCTAGCATATATTTATACTATAGCTATATGGACATACACTTACATGCATATATATGTTTATAATCCACTTGTATGGACATTGAGTTAACAACAATAACTACCATTCTGAGCACTTATTATGAGGATATGAGATTCAGAGTTAAATCTCCTTTGGAAAATAAAGACAGGTCCTACATATCACAAATTTAGCATCTGCCAAACAATCTAAAATGTGCTGAAAATCACATTGGCATTGCTTGGAAACATTCATTAGTAGATGGCAAATGTTTGCTGCACATCTCTTGCACCAGACTGTACATTACCGAAGTTATTAAACCAGGTCTGCTTTTTGTCTCATTGTGGCTCCTGTCCAATTTTCTTTCACCTCTCTCAGTACACAGCTCAGGCCCCTAAAGAGAAGCCTGTTAAAACAAAATGTGTACACACACACACACCACACACACACACACACACCATGGCTCAATCATTGAACATACTACACCAAGAGGGACCCTAAAAATATGGAATTGAATTATGAAAACTTGTGCATTTATTCTTATATGTTTAAACTTTGGTCAGCTTCAAAGTACTCTCCGTTTGATGCAATACGCCTATTGAGATGCTTTTTCTACTGCTCAAAACAGTTTTTGAACTTGTCAGTTCTGATCCCTTTTAGTGCTTCTGCAAATTTTTGTTTCCCCTCTTCCACATCGGCAAAATGTTTTTTTCTGAGGAATTTTTTCATCCAGGGAAACAAAAAAATGGTCATTTGGGGTGAGATCAGGTGGACAAGGAGGGCAGGGCACAAGGGTCATGCCATTTTTTGGTCAAAAACTACTGAACACACAGCACAGTGTGGCAAGTGCACTCGTACATCACCCATCATGAAATGGGCAAACACGTTGAGAGAATCTCCAAAAAAAAAAAAAAAAAATTCATTGTAGCTGAATGCATTCTCTCACAACAACACTCGCTGGTACACTAATGCCAATGGGTTCCTAGAACACTTACAAGGGGGGACCCCAAAGAAATCCAGAATTGCCTTTTTGGAAGGCAGGCCCCTTGTAGTACCCTCAAAATTTGTTCCTCTGAATCAAATGGTCAATCGAAGTTTTTATCTGGAAGTTTTGAGAGGGCTGTGTCACAATTTGTGGAAGAAACCTACTGAATTGTGGCAAATAACTGACTGGGTCTTCCACCATGACAAACCACAGGTGAGTGTTTGGCAATTTTTGACCAAAAACTCCATGTCCTCCATGTCCCATCCTCCCTATTCACCCAATCTTGCCCTGAGTGACTTGTTTGCTTGTTTGTTTCTTTGGATGAAAAAAGTCCTCAAAAGCAAGGGTCCCCAACACCTGGGTCACAGACCAGTAGCAGTCTGTGACCTGTTAAGAACCAGGCCACACAGCAGGTGGTGAGTGGTGAGACAGCAAGCGAAGCATCATCTGTATTTACAGGTGTTCCCCATTGCTTGACTGAACACCTCAGCTCTGCCACCTGGCAGATCAGCAGCAGCATTAGATTCTCATAGGAGCATGAATCTTATTGCAAACTGCACATGCAGGGATCTAGGTTGTGTGCCTCTTATGAGAATCTAATGCCTGATGATCTGAGGTGGAGCTGAGATGGTGATGCTAACCCTAGGGAGTGGCTGCAAATACAGATTAATATTAGTGGTGAGGTTTGACTGCACATTCCTCTACTGCCCCTGTCCATGGAAAAGTTATCTTCCACAAAACCAGTCCCTGATGCCAAAAAGGTTGGGGACCACTGCTCAAAGGGAAACTTTTTCTGATGCAGAAGAGGTGAAACAAAAAATGGCAGAAGCACTAAAAGGCATCAAGACTGATGAGTTCAAAAACCGTTTTGAGCAGTGGAAAAAGTGTCTCGATAGATGAATTGCATCAAACAGAAAGGTGACTGAAGTTTAAGCATGTAAGAATAATTGCACATTTTTTAAATAAATAAATTCTGGGCTTTTTTCAGTCCCTCCTCATAGGTATGAGAAGCTTGTACTACAAAGGACTTCCCTATAAAGTATAATTCTGGGTTTTTGTTTTGTTTTTTTTTTTTGGCATTCCTCCTTGTATGTCTCATTTCATCAAAAACTTACATGATAGATACAAATTCTTATAAATTGAGTTTTGTTGATTCATTTTCTAAGGTAACAAGTCTTACATTTCTAGGTTTTACAGTTTAGAACTTTGCTGAGAAGTGCTACGTAAACACCAAGTAGAACGGAAACATGTTTTGGTTTAAAAAAGAAAAAGAAATATATTTATTATATATAATAATTGGCTGGATGCGGTGGCTCAAGTCTGTAATCCCAGCACTTTGGGAGGCTGAGGCGAGAGGATTGCCTGAATCCAGGCTGGTTTGAGACCAGCCTGGGCAACTTGGTGAGACCTCATCTCTACAATATACCAAAAAATTAGCCGAGTATGGTAGCGTGTGCCTGTAGTTCTGGCTACTTGGAAGGCTGAGGTGGAAGGATCACCTAAGCCCAGCAGGGTGACGCTGGGGTGGCCGTGAGCGTGCTACTGCACTCCAGCCTGGGTGACAGAGTGAGACTCTGACTCAAACAAAAAATAAAAATAAAAAAATAAAAATAATTACATTTGTTAATATTGTTAATGATTATAGTGGGTAACATTTATTTATTGAGTGGTTAATGTCTGAGTCAAACAGAACCAGGTCTTGCACTGAACTTACTAGCTGGATGCCTCAAAGAATACAGTCTCTATACAATTTAATTTCTTCATCAGCAAAAAAATACTTTTAGCAAGAGCATCTAGCAGGAGGGAGGGGAGCACCCTGAAGAGTGCATTGGGGCAATGCAAAGGGGCTGGGGCTGCCTCTGCAAGCTCATTAGCCCAGAGAAGGGCAGTCCTGGGGATGTGGCCCCACAGAGAAACTTCAGAGGTGGCCAGTATGACTCTTTGAAGTGCAGCAGGGCACTTCTGCTTTCAGAGTAAGATGGAGAAAAGTTCTTTTCCTCCTTGTTTCTCAGGTTTCCTGGTTTGGAGTAACCCCAAACAGGGGCAGCTCAAATCTATCTCTATCTTTCTCAGTCACATGCCAAAGTGTTCTCCTAAGATTCTTTCTTTTTTTTTTTTTTTTTTTAGTTGGAGTCTCACTCCATAATCCAGGCTGGAGTGCAGTGGCATGCTCATGGCCACACCAGCATTGAGCTGCTGGGCTCCAGTGATCCTTCCACCTCAGTCTTCCAAGTAGCTAGAACTACAGGCGTGTGCTACCACACCTGGCTAATTTTTGATTTATTGTAGAGACAAGGTCTCATCAAGTTGCCCGGGCTGGTCTTGAATCCGCAGGCTCAGGCAATCCACTCGCCTTGACCTCCCAAAGTACTGGGATTACAGGCTGAGCCACTGAGCCTGGCTTCTCCTAAGTTTCAATCAGAGAATTTTGTTGGCTGGCAGGTGCATAGAATGGAATGATATTTCCAGCCATCTTTTTCACAAAGTTATATAATAGACCATTTATCCTTTCATTTAATAAATGAGAACTCAGCAAATATTGTGAGATTGCAGTAAAAGATCCATAGCAGAGGCTACTTTTCTTGGCATTGTTAGGAAATGTTCTGTTCTGTGAAAGCAAATTTTTCAGATTTCCAACATGTATTATTTTAATTTGCATATAAAAATTTGTAATTACTTTATTGAAAATATTTCCAAGAATGACTTCTTTTTCTCTGGCCTTTAAACTAACATAGTGACGCAGTTTAACCTCTCCTGATAGTCCAGATTTTCAAATGGGGACTGGGTTTTTGCTGTGCTGGATGCAGCTTACTTCAGGAGGGTTGACCCAAAGGCTCGTAGGCCCTTGATCTTGACACAGCTTGAATTCTTATGTCTCCTTGCTTCTCACAGATGTTCTTTTCCCTTTCTTGCTGTTAAGTCTTTCACCAGTTCTTCATGTTGTAGTGTTTGTTCTATCAGCTTCCCTTAGCATATGCTATTTTAATCTTAAAAAATTGTGAAACCCAATGGCAAAAACATGGAACCAACCATGTTGCCCATCAAAGTTAGACTGGATTAAAAAAATGTGGTACATATACACAATGGAATATTATGCAGTCATAAAGAAAGACAAAATTATTATCTTCACAGCAACCTGGATGGACTTAGAATCTATAATACTGACTGACCTATCACAGAAACAAGGAATTGAGTACCACATATTCTCACTTATAAGTGGACCTTGAACAATTATCATAATAGTATAAGAAAATGATTGACAATAGTGGGAATCTGCCAGGAGAGGGAGGGCACACATCATCAACAAGGGTACTTGAATAATGAACATTTGTATACTTAACCTTGAATTGTACCCCATATCTTTAACATTAAAAATTTT
Organism: Tarsius wallacei; assembly: GCA_963574415.1. Classification (NCBI taxonomy): domain Eukaryota; kingdom Metazoa; phylum Chordata; class Mammalia; order Primates; family Tarsiidae; genus Tarsius; species Tarsius wallacei. The sequence goes on from CAUYQG010022739.1 coordinate 38,506, forward strand.
TTTTAAAGATTACAATTATTATTACTGTCACTCATAGGCTTGTTATACCTATTTTGATTTATCTGTAGGTCCTAAGGTTTTCGAAGTTTGTTTAATTATTTGAGGAAACTGCACTCATAAGCTAAGCGAAAAAAAGTATGTTATAAAATTATGCATATGTAAAATGTGAGATTATCAGAGAGATTAAATATGCAAATAATTGAGGGTGACATTTCAAAAAGTATCTAAACGCTAATAATGTTTTCATTTATTCATTTATTTATCTGCTCAGTTATTTTATTAGTCACCTTTGCTGGATTAACGAAGGACTTCATAATCTAAGAGGCTTATAACTTCAAGTATTAATTTGTCTGCAATGGATATGGGCCAACAAGCAGTGCATATGTTAAACAGGCTATTGTCATGGCAGAGGAAAAAGTATAAGAGTTGGAATAAACTTGCAACGACTTTTAAGGCCTTGGCCAAGTATGGTATTGTGTCTACTCACATTTCATTAACCAAACCAAGTTCAGATGGTCAGAGCAACACTATTGCCTTCCTACAGGAGATACTGAAAGCCCATTACAGTGAGAGGAGACGCATATGCTTTTGGAGAAACCAAGACTGAATCGTTAGAATAGTTGGAAATAGCACTGTAATCTTCTAAATTTACTGTTTTTAATCATTGTTTTCATATTTACCAAACACTTCCATTGCTCTTGCAATATGTTTGACTATCTTCTATGCACTTTCTTTCTCTTTTTTTATTTCTTTTTTCTTTTATTTTGAAGATGTGGGGTACAATTCAAGATTAGGTATACAAGTGAACATTACAGGTAAAATTTGGGCATTCCTTTGTCCCCACTTTGCCTTGTTTGAGATCAGGTACCCTTACTAATGTTATGCGCCAGCCCCCCTCCTTCCCCTGGCAGTTTGTGGCTACTGCCAATCCCTTTCTTATAGTATTTTGGTAAATATTCAGGGTCTGCTTATGAGTGGTACCATGTAGTACTCAGTTCTTTCTTTCTTTCTTTGATAAATCACTGAGTATTATAGGCCCCACATCCATCCAAGTTGCCACGAAGTCCATAATTTTGTTCTTCTTTATGGCTGCATAGTATTCCATCATGTATATGTACCACATTTTAAAAAATCCCGTCCAGTTTATGGGCAGTACAGTTGGTTCAATGTTTTTGTGATTGAAATAGTGCTGCAATAAACATGCATGTGCAGATATGCACTTTCAAATATTAACTTACTTAGCCTTCATACTGGTCCAAAAACATAAGTACTATTATTATCCTCAGTTTAACAGGTGAGAAGCCGGGCTCAGTGGCTCAGCCTGTAATCTCACGCTTTGGGAGGCTGAGGTGAGAGGGTTGCCTGAGCCTGCGGGTTCGAGACCCACCTGGGCAACTTGGCGAGACCTCATCTCTACAATAAATAAAAAAATCAGCCGGGCATGGTAGCGCATGCCTGTAATTCCGACTACTCGGGAGGCTGAGGCGGAGCCCAGCAGGTCGAGGCTGCGGTGGCCGGGAGCGGCCACTGCACTCCAGTCCGGGCGACAGAGTGAGACACCAACTCAAAAAAAAAAAAAAAAAAAACAGGTGAGAAAACGCCGATGCAATCAGTATAAGTTAAGTTACCCAAGGTGAATATGGTTAATAAGTTTTCAAGTGACTAAGTTTCTACTGCAGCCTAGCCAATCTGGATCCGAGGTCTCTACTCTTAATCTTCCCACCCAGAGATAGCCAGAGAGGTATCACATGCAGTAGTATAAGAGATTTCTCTTTATTTCTTTATAACTCTTAGTAGTTTTGGAATTCTTTACAAATTTTTTTCTTTCTGTATTTTATAAAATAAATGAAATCTTAAAGACAGGGAAAACACACACCTGTTAAAAACATATTTTTCTTGTGTCTCAGGAGAATAGTTTCAAAGGAATTTGATTCAATCATCTGATTGCATCTTATTATCTCTCTTTTTCCTCACATCTCTGAAATACACAAGGCAGCTTTTCCTTTTTTCCTCTCTTTTACATCATGGAAAGTAATAAACTTCTGATTCTCAGTATCCTGAACTGAATCATTTACTATAGCTCCTTAATGCTAAGGTATTGGTCAACCTATTATATTGTTACAGGCCAGAAACTTATAAAGAATTGAGAAGAATTTATTAACTATGAATGTCTCCTTTTATGTACACAGTACAAATCTAAGTCAAAAATATGGAACTTTTAGGGTGTGTAACAGGTTACATTGTGTTTTCTAATCCATATGATCTTGTTGTCATAGGAACAATTTGTTATATAACTTTTTTCCTAGGAATATTGTCACTTCACTTTTTGTATCCTCCGACTTTAATTTTCTGGGGCAAAGTACTATGCAACTTAAATTAAAATAATTTCACTTAGTGATATGATGACTTTATTGTATTTATAGCAATAACTCAAAATCAAGGGTAAAAGTGATAGCTCAGTCAAATCAAAGTAATTCGATTCAGGCATTTTCTCAAAGGATGCTAGTTTGTGTCACCTCTGGGGGATATGCTTCCCCCAGTGGAGTAGTTCTTTTTGAGAAGTTAGATAAATTATCACCATGCTGTGCCTGTTTCCTGAATTTTGAAATGGAAATAGGCATGCTTGTTCTACTCACCTCATGGTTATTTTTAATGACATAAGGTATGTGCAAGCATATTGTAAATAGCTAAACACAAGAATTTAATGTCATACTGATACTAATAATAGAATAACAATTATTTGTCAATATTTATTTATTTTCTTATATGGTAAAAATGAATAACCAAATTAATCTCCTGACATGAGACCACATACCAACAGCATGTAACAGTCCTTTGAATGCTCCTAAGCTTTTAAAATTAAAATCTACTGTAACTGCTTTTGTCCAGCTGTTTTAGAGAAGCACTGTAATAGAAATAATCCCAAATTATACATGTTCATTTTGGTGGTTGACTTTGTACTCTACTCATATTGCCAATTTCAGGTTTACTTAGGACAATGAATTAAAATTCAATAGGATGGATAACTCAGTCAATGCTCACTATACCAACCAATTTTCTCAGAATTTGATTATGCTTGAAATAAATGTATTGAAACAGCAGTCAAGAATCTGGTTGAGGATGTATATAAGAGGCATTTATATTTTAATGAAGGTTCATTTCTTCTAGAGACCATAGCATGCTAAAATATTAGATGACATTAAAATATTGTTATTAACCATAAACTCAGCCTTAGTTCATCATTATTTTACATATGAACAATCAGAGGAGGAATAGAGGACAAATGTCAAGGCTAAGTTTAATGAAGTAGTCACAGGAGAAACACTGGGCTGGACAGGCATTAATCTTTAGTTATCAAACTTTTTTTTTTTTTTGAGTTGGAGTCCCACTCGATCGCTCAGACTGGAGTGCAGTGGCCGCTCCTGGCCACCGCAGCCTCGACCTGCTGGGCTCCGGCGATCCTTCCACCTCAGCCTTCCGAGTAGCCGGAATTACAGGCGTGTGCTCCCACGCCCAGCTAATTTTTTTGATTTATTGTAGAGATGAGGTTTCGCCTGCCTAGGCGGGTCTCAAACCTGCGGGTTCAGGCAATCCACTCACCTCGGCCTCCCAAGGTGTGGGATTACAGGCTGAGCCACCGAGCCCAGCTAGTTATCAAACTTTTGAGTTTTTCTTTTATTTCCATTTATAGCAAGATTCAGAAATATATCTTAAAGAGCTTAGCAATTGAAGTCTATACAGACTATTCTTTTTCTTTGAGTGCTATAAAACATCAACAAAATTTAAAAACAATTATTTCTGTGATTCTAATCCTCAATTTTACATGTATTTTTTTTTTACTTTCCTTTTGAGGGTGTGATCAGTTAAGAGTATCCTTATACCTTTTATAGTGGAAAGAATGACTATCAGTATTTGAGTAATGAGTGAGGACACAATAACAACTTCCAATTATCAGGCTCCAAATATGTGTCAGGCACATGGTATTATATATATATATATATATATATATATATATATATATACACTAAATATTATTGTAACTTAAAAAAAAAATTCTTTCAGAAATTCTAGCCAAAGTAATCAGGCAAGAAAAAGAAATAAAGGGCATCCAAATTGGAAAAGAAGAAATCAAACTATCTCTGTTTGTTGATGATATGATCTTATATTTAGATAACTCTTAAGAGTCCTCCAAAAGACTCCTGGACTTGATAAAAGAATTTGGTAAAGTTTCAGATATAAAATCAACATGCACAAATCAGTACCACTGCTGTACACCAATAGCAACCAAACTGAGAATCAAATCAAGAACTCAGTTTCATTTACAATAGCAGCCAAAAAGCTAAAATATCTAGGAATATATTTAACCAAGGGAGTGAAAGAGCTCAACAAAGAGAACTAGAAAACTCTAATAAAAGAAACTATAGAGGACACAAAATTGGAGAAACATCCTATGTTCATGGATTGAAAGAACCATCAGTATTAAAATGACCATATTACCTAAAGTAATCTACAGATGCAGTACAATCCCTATCAAACTACCAATGTCATTTTTCACAGAATTTGGAAAAAAATCTTAAAATTCATATGGGATCAAAAATTCAGAATAGCCAAAGCAATTCTAAGCAAAAAGAACAAAGCTGGAGGCATCACATTACCTGACTTTAAATTATACTAGGCTGTAGTAGCCAAAACAGCGTGGTACTGGTATAAGAGCAGATACATGGACTAATGGAACAGAATAGAGAATCCATAAATAAACCCAAATACCTACACCCAACTTATCTATGACAAACCTAACAAAAACATTCACTGACGAAAGGATATCCTATCCAAAAAATGGTGCTAGGAAAATTGGATGGCTACATGCAGGAAAATGAAACTTGCTCCTATCTCTCCCCTATAAAAATTAGTTCAAAATAGATTAAATACTTAAATGTCAGGCCTGAAACCATAAAAATACTAGAAGAAAACCTAGGAAAACTCTTATGCATATCAGCCTACACAAAAAGTTTATAGTTAAAAACCTGAAAGCAAATGCAACTAAAGCAAGAATAAACAAGTGATAATTAAACTAAAAAACTTCTGCACAGCAAAAGAAATAATCAACAGAGCAAACAGGCAAACTACAGAATGGGAGAAGATAGTTACAAAGCATATATCTGACAAAAGACTAATATCCAGAATTTACAAAGAACTCAACCAAATCAGCAAGAAAAACATACACACAAATATCCCCATTAAAAAGAAGGCAAACCTGTAGTAACTAAGACAGCCTGATCAATATCTTGGTACAAGAATAGACACATAGACCAATGGAACAGGATAGAGAACAAGGAAAAACATGGTCTTTCAAACAACTCGTCTTTGAAAAAGCCACCAATAAAAATCACTGGAGAAAAAAAGATCATATTTAGCAAATGGTGCTGGGAAAACTGGCTAACCACATGCAAAAGACTGAAATTGGACCCTTGCCTATCACCATATACAAAAAATCAACTCAAAATGGATCAAACACCTAAACATGAAACCTCTAACTATAAGAATCTTAGAAGAAAATGTAGAAAACCCCCTTATACACATCAGAGTAGGCAACAAATTCTTGACTAAATCCCCAAAAGTGAATGCGGCAAAAGCTAAGATAGACAAGTGGGATCTCATCAACTTGAAAAGTTTTGCACACCAAAAGCTCTATTAGGGGAGTAAAGAGACAACTCACAGAATGGGAGAAAATGTATGCAAATTATGCATCTGACAAAAGCCTAACATCCAGGATCTATAAGGAGCTCAAATGAAGTGAAAGGAGGTAAACAACCCCATTAAAAAGTGGTCAAAGGGCATGAATAGACACTCCTCAAAAGAAGACATACAAGTAGCCAACAGGCACATGAAAAAATGCTCAGCTTCACTAATCTTCAGAGAAATGCAGATCTACATTGAGACAATGAGAAATACTACAAAATACTACAATGAGACACCACCTAACTCCAGTAAGGACGGCTATCATTAATACATTAAAAAACAACAGATGCTGTTGTAGATGCAGTGAAAAGGGAACACTTCTACACTGTTGGTGGGAGTGCAAATTAATCCAACTGGTATACAGAGCAGAGTGGTCATTCCTAAAAGAACTAAAAATAGGCCTTCCATATGATCCAGCAATCCCTCTCCTAAGAATATAAATCATTCTACCAAAAAGACACCTGTACGTGCAGGTGGACTGGATAAAGAAAATGTGGTACATATACATAATGGAATATTACACAGTCATAAAGAAGAACAAAATCATGGACTTTGCAGAAAATTGGATACAGTTGAAGACCATAACTAAGTGATCTATCAAAGAAACAAAAATCTGAATATTGCATATTCTCACTCATAAGTGGTCCCTGAACAATAATCACAGGAACATAAGGGAGAGATAGGCAATTGCTAGTCACTGCTAGGGGAGGGAAGGAGGGAGGGAGGGAGGGACAAAGGTGAGGAACATGTGACAACACAAAGGATACAAGGTTCACAACCAGGGAAAGAAGGATCAGTTGGAAGTCCAAACTTCACCTGCATGCAGCCTACCTATGTAGTTAATTCTTACTTGTACCCCACATTTCTATAATAAAAAGTGGGCAAATGAACAAGTAGATATTTCTTAAAAGAAGATATAAAAATGGTCAACAAACATATGAACAAATGCTCAACATCACTCATAATCAGGGAAATACAGATTAAATATACCACCATATGCCAGTCAGAATGGCCATTATTAAAAAATATCAAAAAGCAATAGATAGAAGTAAGTGTTGCAGACTTCCCAGGCAGCAGGCTAAAAGAAGAAACCCAAGCTGCAGTAAATTTAGCTGTCTGCAATGAAAGTAAGGGGAGAGGCTGGAGATCAGAGCTGAAAAGACTTTAGACACTCAGGAAAGATTCCACAGCTAGTCTGATTTCATATTTTGACTTTTGATTTTATCACTTTGACTGTTTGTTTTGCTCACTTTTGTTTGCTTATTGACTCACACTATATGTTTGTGTTAGGCAAAATGCATCAAAAGGCAGATTTTATTGGTTTGTCTTTGTGTAGCTACCAGTATTCTTTAAGGAATTTTCCTTGCATGGTTTTCTCACTTCTCCCTGGCCTTGTGTCTCTTTTTCATCTGTTAGTTGGTATGTATGTCTGTTTTCCCTCTC